>JANVCK010227047.1:0-10345 GCA_026546655.1 Epizoanthus illoricatus | reverse complement strand
TTTGCCGAACCGAAATATTGGGCAAAATAAAAAAACATTTCAAGCCGTCCGATCAGCCTTGCATTTCTCAAGTTTTGAAAAATACTTAGCTGCTAGTGCGAACACAAGTAATATCTCTCAATAGCTCTCCGCTGGCCAGATCAGAGTTTCAGTCGCTTCCGGTGCTGTCGCGCCCTCGCGATCGCGCGCCCAAGCAGCCGCGACAGATTCCCGCCTTTTCTGCGCCCCCCCCGGCCGGCTACCGGAATAATCAGGAGTGGTTACCAAGTTGGATAGGTGAAACTCAGTGAAGGGCTAAGCACTATAAAATCAGGGCTGAGAAGTCATTATTTGTAGTTCACTTTACAATTCATTATTGATGGCAGAATATGAGGCCGGTAGCACAGAAGCTGATCTTCTGATTGCTCAGTTCTGTGACGTAACTGGTACAGATGAGAACCTGGCGCAGTATTTCTTACAGCAGTCCAAGTGGGACTTGCAGGTGATGCTAGACATGCTAGCTAGGTGCAGTTTAGAATGTATGGCTATAAGATATACAGTCAATCCCGAAAACGTTGTCCAAAGAGAAAATATAAATATACAAATATATCTCACACGTGACCATGTGTATATGGAAAAATACACCCAGTAAATTTACCATTCAATTCAAGAACAACTCAACTCGAGAAAAAATGGAATTTTTGTCATACCTAGCATGCATACAAACGTATTTTGGTTTAATATACTTGATACACACATGGTCACGTGTGAGATATATTTGTATATTTATATTTTCCATTTGGACAACGTTTTCGGGATTGACTGTATAAACAATAAGAAAACTTATTTACTCAACTAATTATTTTAAAACGTATCTTATTGCAAATTTGCGCAAATTCCTGCCATGAAAGACTAGAGATCGGTGTGGCAATCCTACAATTTTCTCTTATTTTATGGGCACATCGACAAATTAATGCTCCCTTTGTTGATCAGAGCAGGAAACAACAAGTAGAATAAACTCTCAATATAAGTATTTTATCAGTCTCGTGGAGACTACGAAACACAATATGATACTCAGAACATGACCTGACCATGAATCAGGTGTCAATCAAGATGATTACATATCATTACACCCTTGTCATATTTCCCTGGGGACCTCATTTGAATGCTACCCCTCGCTTGAGGGGTTGCCGTATCAGTAAATAAATAACTATAGGGAGAAGGTTAGGGGAGCAGTCAGCAGGAACTGGGGAGAAACGGGCAAGAATAAATGGTTTCGCTATTGAATTTCAGGATTTTGCCCAAACAGATTCTAATGCTGTTTAAAACAGTTGTCACAAAAAATAAAATCTGGTCAAAAAATTAAGGAATAAGTGCTTTTTTCCATGCTTCCATATGCATGCTGATCTCATGTGGTTTTCAGGGGGGGGTTTTGTTGGCAATTAATATTATTTTACACATTTTTAAGTTGTGGAAAATAATATAAGGTCATGGAAAAGTCATGGAATTTCATTCCCAAGTTTCAGTGGGAACCCTACAGATACTAGTATTGGTGTGAAGTTTGTGAGGAAATTATGTTTGTTTTATGACAATTTAAGTATTATTATATATTGTTACATTACAAGTAATTATAGTGTATTGAGCCTTTCACTATACAACAGGCAGCTTTAAACAACCTATTTGAGGATGGAGGTGAAAGTTTAAGAGATACCAGAAATGCTAATGAAGGGACTGGAACTAGTCAAGATCCTATAATGGTGAGTATTGCCTCATGCTAAGGGGGGTTCAGGGGGTGCCAATTAATCCCCTTTTCAATTCAGATTTCCTTCATCAATTCCACTTTTGAAAGATCTTTGACAAAACATCCATTCATCTGGAGCATCAGAACACCACTACTTAAATCATTGGAAACTGAATCTGAGAGAGCTTCACAGTTTCTAAATTCCTGGGGAAACATACCCCTGGATCCCCCTAAAACTTCAATGGCTCTACGAGCACCACAAATCACTGTTCTATTTACAAGTTTTAACCCCTTTAAAAATTCTGGCATTGCCCCTAGTATGGCCTACTATAGTAAACAACATATCCCTAGGGGTGCATAGGTTTGATATCTTGATAGACTGACAGGCATTTTTTTTGCAATCATTGTAAGCAAAATGCGTGGAAATTTGGGGTTGTAAGAAATGCTGAAGGTTTTCATACCATGCAGTATGCAAAGCTGTTGCAGTCTGCATTCTCATTAGTTAAATCAAATGACAATGACCTCTCCTGCTGAACTTTAACCCTATCCAGGCCTGGCTATTTTTTGTGTCAAAATGGACGGGGGAGGGGGGATTTGGCCCCCACTTTTGAACTTTCTTATTATAGGTGTCACCAACACCCCAATTGGTAGTTTAATTAACTAGTCCATGATGTATCTTTAATGTTATCTGTGATGTCATATGACATCAAAATTCTGCCATCTGGACTTTTATGGCCATTTTCTTGGATTTTTTATGTCGGAAAATCACCTTAATTGATTTGAAATTTATAATCCAAAATGCCAAGAATGATCTTTTTGAGTCAGCTAAATCTATGAATTCAATGCAAAAAGCAAAAATAAATAATAAATTGCATTTTTGGAAAAACGTTCTCAGGAAGAGCTACATTGCTACATCTGACCCATCAGATTGTCTGCAGATAAATTCTAGGAAAAGTTTTGGAATAGCATTGTTATTTAAAAAATGTCGTAGGGGGGCCCAAATACCCAGTCCCCCGCTGGCTGGGATAGAGCTAAGGTACGTTAATTTTATTTCAATGATTTTAGAGATATTCTAGTATTTTGATAAATTGAATTGATATCCCATACAAAGTCTTATAAATCACACTGCCATTTATATATTAGCTAACATGACGTAGTTCCAAGGCTTATTGTATCATGAGTTTGGATAGCCTGTGGCCCAAATGACAGAGACATTAATTTTAGTTGCAAGCCAGTTGAACCTGACAAACTTCTAACTTATTCAATAGATTCCAGACTTGCCTCTCAGTGGTGCACAACATGTGCTGAGTGAAGAAACAGAATCAACAGACAAGTGAGCACTGTGCATTATTAAGTAGTGTGCTTGACCATAACTGTTTTACTTTCTAATTACAAAGTCGCTGAATCACCCCTGGGTTAGTGACTGGCAAAGTTACTATCCCACAGGCTGAATATCTTGGACCAGTCCACTGTACTCCAGTAGCTTCATACATCAATGTTGTTAACATATATATTATGGTTCATTCTAAAATGTTCTACAATTTGTCCAAAATTTAAAGGAGCCAAAACAAATTGCAGAATTGTGCACATTTTAGATATCCTAGTGATGATCAATTACTGCTTTGTGTTTTATTTCTGCAACATATAGTTGTCTGTTGACTTGTAATTTACAGTGCAAAGTTAATTCAGCTGTAGCATTTAGGAGATGCTCCACGTACCATAACCTTCTAGATAATATTACCCCTCCCTAGATAAATTATAAGCCCAAGAATTTCAGATGCAAAAGTACAAAAACAAGCCTCCCAAAAATATACTCAGTGGCTGTAGCTTATATTGTTTTATATACTAAAGTATATAAATAGAGCCATCACGACAATGAACATCATCTGAGACAAAAATGCCCTCCAATAATTTTAAGGGGCTCCCCTTGCTTTTGGAAGTTTTTTGTATTTGACATCTTTAGGCATATTTTTGGAGGAAATAGTATCAGGGGAGGGCTTAATATTGGAAATTTAAGTTTTTGTGATTACCTGATTGTACTGTTTGTACCTGTGTGTACCTCAATATAAAGTAGTCCCCCGTTATCCTGAACTCTCTAGGGAAACGAAAAAATGTTGGAGATAATGGGAGTTTGAAATAACAGGAGATTGAAAATGTCACCTACTTTTTGAAAAAAATAACTATTGCAGCAGTAATTTTCCAGCCATGACATTTATCTTTTTTTCAACTTAGATTTTACCATTTTAACCAAGACAAATTATGTGATACAGACTCACCAGAGCCGTCTTAATTCAGATTTTTTATAAATTATAAGGACTGGTCATCTTCAACGTTCAGTATAGTTTAAGATAAAAAAGGTAACTTTAAGTAAATGAACAGTAGGTCAAATCCAAGGGAAATGGGTTTCTGTTCGAGATAGCGAGAGAGTCAAGACAACTTCATGGATTCGAGATAAACTATGGTAAATTACAGATGAACAGTGGGTCAAATCCAAGGGAAGCAGCTTTGTGTTCAAGATAGCGCGAGAGTGGAGATAACTGGAATTTCGAGATAACCCATGATAAATTACAGATGAACAGTGGGTCAAATCCAAGGGAAACAGGTTTTTGTTTGAGATAGCGAGAGAGTCGAGATAACCAGATTCGAGATAACGGGGGACTACTGCCATATATAATTACCATTTTGTTTTTGTTTCTGTAGGCGTGTTGATGAAGGAACTGGTGCCAGTGCAAAGTTTACCCTTCTCTCATGGAATGTGGATGGTCTTGATCAGAGAAATCATATGGAGAGAAGCCAAGCAGTGTGTAGGTGTATAAGAATGAATCAACCAGACGTTGTATTTCTGCAGGAAGTTGTACAAGATACGCTACCTATATTTCAGGAGTGTTGCCCTGGGTAAATGCTTTATATAATTAAATATTGTTTAGTTTTAAACTTTATCAGGGAGTTTGTTTTGTTGATTATTTAAAACATATTTTGAACAAGTTTTAATTTGCATTTGCATTGCATTTGAATTCATTACTGATCAATAAGAATTTTAGCAGCAACTGTAATGCCACTTGAATTGACATCAATAGCCTGCCAGTTTCAAGCTTCCCTGTGAACTGTCTCTTTCTTTTCCTCAGAATCACAATAAATAATTAAGCAATGAATACAAAATAAAGAACATCTTGCAGTCTAATTTTACTATTTATATTTTGGTTGTGTAGATATATTTGAATTGAATCATTCTTTTTGCATAAATTTGTTAATTATCAACTTTAATTTGAAGTTCAATCTAGTTTGTTTTTATGTTTATTAATTTCTAAACTTTGAGTTATGTGTATAATTTGGGTACTGTATGGCATGAAATTATTGTGGATTTTCCAATTTGGGGGAATTTACAAACATAAAGACCCAGAAATATAAAATTCATTCAAAATTTTCTTGGTATTGAATGGAAGAAGTAAATGTTGCATTTGAGCCCTTAAATGGGCAAGCCATTTCCCATGACATATTTGGGCAAGGAGGGGGGTGGGGAGGGTATTTGGAGCCCCCATGGTTTTCATTACTGTTGCTGCTAGAGACTAGCCTTTTGTCATGCATGTAGTTTGTACCTTATTAATCAATTAGTAACAGTTATAAAGAGTTATAAAAACTCGTACTATCCAAGATCTGTTAAACAGTGGAGCAGCCTGCCTGCAGCTGTGGCTGCATCCCAGTCAGTATGTGATACAATTCAAACAGGCTAGTATCTATACCGTTGACTTCTAGTTAATACTCTTATTGTAACTAACTATTGTACTTATTGTATTTTACGGTCTAAAATACTTTTCAGAGTGTAGTAAATAAATAAATATATAAATAAGTAAAACATGTCCACCATATCGGCAGCCATCTTGGACTTTTCAATATTTGTACTTTTTGCTGAATTACAGCAGAATAACTACAAACAAGTAGAAAACACTATTTAAAAGATAAAAATAATAAAATAATAGATAAAAACAAAAAAATCTGAGTTTAAACACATTTTTGCTAAAAATTTCCATTTTCTAAAGCAAATCCTAATTTGCATAATTAATTACCCATAAATTGTAAGTGATGATGTCATCAAATTAGTGTCAAAACATTTCTTGTTAATTAAGCTATAGCTACTGATTTGACCCCACCCCAACCTGATTTAGATTTACGCATCCATCTTGCTCTAAGTGCTAACAAAAGCAGTTTCAAAGAATTATAATGTTACTAAATGCAGCATTTTGTTCTGTAAACTGATATATACTGTTAGTATGCATTTATATACATATTTTTTTAAAACTATATTTAGTAGTTTGGCATATGTCTTGTAGTATTTGCAATAATTGACTCCCTTAAGATAAAATCATTCATTGAAAAATTAAAATTCTGAAAACACTAAAATGTACAACTCAGCAAAGTAAAACTCTCTGGTATGCCATATAGTATTATCTCTTATTTTGGGCAGATGATTCAATTTTTAAAGTCAATTTAACTGGAGAATTGTGAACGTAAAACATGTACCCCTCTTTCCCTTTCCTAGATTGTGTGTTGTTCTGTTTATGCCACTGAGACATTGATTCCTTCATTGCCTAGGTACACGTGTGTGAGTGAGTGGGCCATACCAGAATATTTTAATATAATCCTGTTAAGAAATACCACAGTGAAGCGATCTGGTGACCAGCTTTCCATCAGATTTCCCGCAAGTGCCATGGGGCGGTACCTTCTGATTCAGCCAGTAACATTTCGTTCGCATGCTGAGTTTGTTTTGGTGACGTCACACCTTGAGAGCACAGCCAAGTGTGCAGGTGAGAGAAGAAGCCAGTTAGAGCAAGCTTTCAAATTCATCCAGTTACAGGACCCGTCAAAAACCATTCTGTTTGGTGGTGATCTGAATTTACGTGATCAAGAAGTGCGGGCAGTTGGTGTGCCTGTTGCTATTGTGGATGCATGGGAGGCCTGCGGTAGCTCCCGAGATTCCAAGTACACCTGGGACACCAGCGAGGATAACAATCTAGATGTGCAGTACACATCCAAGTGCCGATTCGATCGGTTGTTTATCAGGGCAGGGACGAATGGCAACCAGTATGTCCCCAGAACATTTGCACTAGTTGGTAAGGAGCAGTTGACTTGTGGGCTGTTTCCTAGCGACCACTGGGGAATTCTGTGTGAGTTAAGGGAAGAGTCTTTATAATAAGGAAAGGAAAGTTTTAAAAGACTATCATCTACAGAGGTGGTGGAGTCTGTACTAGTCCGCACCTGTACATTACTCATTAGTTTCACTTGGCCATTTTCATGGACGAGATATACTATTACACGATTGCTGGACTTCATTCTCGCATAATGGAACTTGGAAACTTCTTAACTTGGAATCTCGATCCGCGGATTTGTAAGTATCGTTGAAGAAAGTGAAAAAAGTTGCTTCCGAAATTTATGTACTCCACTAATAAACTAATGGTCACTAAATAATGTGGTTGCTGCATAATCCCTGCGTTCTTGACGTTTTAATTTAGAATAACGACACACTGTTTGAGGTTATGATTTACGATGAATTATGTTTGAATTTGTACATAATTGCGTGTATCCAAGTTCCAACATCATTCAGTGGAAATAAACTTCGTGCCTCAGTTTTGTTTATATTCAGTATATGTGAAAAAACTCGTTTTGATGCAAAAGAAAAGCCGAATACGAATGTTGATGACTGGGGCGTTTACTGATGCATCAAGTATGTGTGTGTTACGTGTGTATATCAAAAGATATTTACCGTATTTATTCTATTAAACCCCCAATCTCTAATGAACGCCCCTCTTACAACTAGTATTTTGTAATAAACGCCCCCACCCTTCTTCCTGCTTGAATAAATGATGGCAATACAAAGAAAACTGTACAGTGTCGTTCATTATGTACCTTATGTCTGAATAAATTTACAGTCCAGCTCGTCCATGTGAGACCAGTAAATACTGAAAAACATCATTTTTGTTTTCTAAATCAGGCCTTAGATCATAGATACATGTAAACGGCTCAACTGATTTACTGATGAAAAAGCTATTCGCAAACTTATTAATAATTCGTAAAACAGACACAAACGAAAACAAGAAAGAGTGTTTCGTCACATATCAAACAGCTCGAACTTGAGTTTGAAAACTGGCTCCGCTGCGCGGCGTTTTTCAACTATGTTCTCGGTGTTTGATATGATCAAACTGACTCCTCGTCTTTGATCGTATATTAATGCACAGCTGTTTTGAAATATTCGACTGCATTTTAGATGCTCACAAGAATAATTGTCAGGAATCTACGAGTATTCAGAATATTTGTTTTGAGGAATTTCACTGGACAAAAAAGTATGTCTTTACACTGTCTCTCATCTTTTGTCGATCAGAATTTCCTGAGGGGTAATGGTACAGTCGAACCTCTCCGTACGGACACCTCTATAATATGGACACTTATCTATAATGGGCACTTCGCTAGGCCCGGCAAAACGCTCACTCATTTGCTTAAGAAAGACCTCTATAATACCGACACCTCTAATACGGAAAATGTACACTTCGGCTCGGCCCCAGAGACCATATTTTATATAAACTCCACCTCTTTATTACGGACACTAACTAAATTTTCCTACTGCGCACTATCGCTTTGCTGTTTATACAGCACGCTAAGTGAAACATCCCAGAAGGTCTGTAATCGAGTTCTTGCAGACTATCTAAAACTCCTAAATGGACTTGAAATACCTTCCGCGTTATTTCTCTTTTCCTTTCCGCCTTTTACTTCCGTCATCATTTTTACTTCCATATTGACGGACTTCCAACGAATTTGAAACGTTTCTACGAATGATCGATGAACTTCATTATTTATTTCGTAGAATAAATGAAAACATAGTTACATGAACTCGATAGTTAGTACTTCATAGCGTAAAATAGACGTATTATGGCCACTATAGAACCTTTCGAGATGCAAAATTTGGTTTGACCTCCATAATACGGACACCGCTCTAATACGGACACTTTGTTCTGTCCCTTCGGTGTCCGTATTAACGCGGTTAGGCTGTATTCTACGGACAATTTTGTTCAGCAGTTGACTCAGAAAATTGGCATAAAATGTTGCAATTTAGATTGTAAGGCACGCTCAAAGTATGGGAACGTGATCTTGCCACAGGTCCATGCAAGAGATCATGCAGGAAATTGATGTGTACCAAAAGTTTTGAAATTCCTTGGCAGTTGCGCCTCCCCCCTCCCACACTCCGGCCCCTTTGGCCTCATTAGTATGGACTACGGAATGTTTAAGAATAATCTTGCAGCATGTATTTACATATGAACTCTAGATCAATAATATACAGTAGTTAACAGTACCTTGTAGCTATCAAAGTTAGCCAGAGTGGGACGACGGGGGGATGCATGCAGCAATGATGCAGGACAAGCATTGGCCATTTGCGTTTCTTGGAGAAATTGAAATTTAAGTCATATAGGCCATTTATATTCCTTCATTGCTTTAAAAACAGGATTTATTTACCGTAAACATTCGATCGAATAATCGCCCTGGTCCCTGTTGTTCGAAAGTGAGTTAACCTTACCCAGATTTAGGCCAAATGTTAAATGAGATTTCTTTATCAGGGCCGGGAATACGTAATCAGTTTCGTGCTTATAAAGTATTATTATTCCCCAGGAATCTAGTTACACAAACCCGACATGATAGCCCAAATCAGTCTATAAAGAAATAAACCCAATCATGGGTTAAAATTTTAGCCCATGGGTTAAAGGTAACCCACTTCTGAACAGCTGGACCCTGGGCGCTTATATACTTAAGAAATGTTCCACGCTTAGCGTGCGTCTATCGAGTTATGGATGCACTCGGGAAGCTGGGAGGGCACGAGAGAAGCGTAAGAGCAACTACAGTTTCACGAGTCAGTGCTCTCCAAACTTTCCAAGTGCATAATAACTCGGTAGATGCACAGCTAAAGTGTGGACCAATTCTTTTATAACAGCTGGCAAGTATTCTTCTCCGTATAAAGTGTTGTAACCGCACTGACTGCGACTGCTGTTCACCTGCTGAGTTGTTTACATAACCCATTTCAATGGAAAGTTCGGCAGGTTGTCTTCGACTTTAGCTCCTTTGTCTGCTTTGGCCATGTCAAAATAGTTCTCAAGTCAATGAAGAAAACCTTCGGAGTTTTTCCCTCACCAAAACAAAAGAATCTGCAAAAATTTGTTGACGCCAGATCTGGTGCGCGGGCGTACGTATGTTAATATATGTTGAGTTATGGTGCACGCTCACGCCAAACAAAAAGCGCGCTTAAATTTGCCAGCTATGTTATAATTAATTTTGGTATACCTTGAGAGTGGGCGCTTATTCAAAGGTGGGTGCTTATCTAATTTTCATCATTTTCAATGTGCGCACTTTCTTTTTTTTTTTAAGAGTTAAGTTTCTTTTCTAAAAATAGCAAAACAAATGATGAGGAGTTTATTCAGTTTCACTTCAGTGAGTTCATCGTTATAATGTACCGATCAAATCGAAAGGTCAACATCCCCCCCGGGCAACCCCGGGCATTTGACACGTAGCCGTGCCCGGGTAGTAGGGAATTTGAAGTCGGTGGCTGTCCCGTGGGTGGGGAATTTGACACTAGAGGGGAGGGGTGGG
>JANVCK010226936.1:0-10345 GCA_026546655.1 Epizoanthus illoricatus | reverse complement strand
ATCCATCCATTGATATATAGCTATCTAACCTTAGGTTTTCATCATTGTTTACAAAAACATTGTAACACTACATCTAAAGGTAAAATATACTTTTTGATACTCCAGAATAAAAGAATTAAAGTGCATCACATGTTGAAGAGTTGTAGGGTCTGTACCCACCAGCAGACTTGTCTGCTTGTTTCTGGAACATGTATTTGAATCCACTCCTCACTGCTTTGGACTGGTCAATGTGCGTAATACTCAGATCAGATTGCTGTCTCTGTGACCATTGAATGTTCTTTGCACTGGTGTCCTTGGAGTTGAATGAACAGACAATCTCTCCTGCATTGTTCCTGCTACCATACTTTGCTGATGGAGTTGCAGTACTGTAAACAGACATTTTATTGTTAAGCTTTCATTTCAACTTTGTCAGCTTTAAGTAGATTATTCCCTGCCATAAATACAAATCCTTTGATTCTGATTCATCCAATTGTACCATGTAATAATGATTTAATAATTTAATTTGCTGATTTAATGATTTAATATTCATAGTGTAACTCATGACAATCGCAAATCAACCTTGGGAAAGCCAGGAATGGGAGGAAGGCCAGTTAGATATGACACTTTGACATTACTGATGAACTATTTTATGGCCACAAAACCTACCTTGTAGGTGAAAAGCTTGCTGGAGAGAATGGAATGGAGGCATGAGGAGTCTGACCAAGTGCAGTGTGCCGTTTGTGGTTTATCATCTCGGGAGTTGTGTGTTGCCGCTTTATTGAACCCTTTTAACAATTGCAATTTGATAAAAACTATCAGTAATCATAACAAACCACCACAGACATTTTGTGATCAGTACTACTTGATGGTGAGCCAGTCAAGCAAGCATAAGTGCACAGTGTGTCTAATAATTACTTAGAACAATCAGAGTTCGTACACCTTGCATAATTGACAATTTAAAAATCCAGGAGTTTCCAGGACTATTTTCAGGCTTTTTCCAGGAGTAGTTTGAAGTGCAAAGGCAGTACAATTAATTTTAATAAATTTCCCAGCAATTTTATTTTGAAAGACAATTTTTTTTCCTGCACAATCTGGGTTTACTTGATTTTCCAGGAGTCAGTTTAAAATTCCAGGAGTTTCCAGGAGTAAAAAAAATTTCAGGAATTTCCAGGAGGTGTACGAACCCTGAACAACAAGGGTACAATTAACATAAATTATCTATGTGTTGGCAGCATGGCCCAGTGTGTTGGTGCTTGGACCCAGGATCCCAAGTTTGAGCCCGGCCTCTACTCTGCCCTGTGCTTGGATTCAGTGGCCTACACTGTAGCTCTGAGCAAGTTTGTACGCAGCCAGCTGGAGCGCCTCTTGTCAGTTGGGGATTTACCCAGGAGTAACAGAAGGGCTTCCATTTCCATTATTATTTCATTGTTTATTATACATGACCCTACCAGTTGAATGCAAATAAAATATTGTGTATAAAGAAAATTACTTTAATTTAATTTTTCCTATGGTCTACTGGTCCTAAAGCCAGTTGGACTTTTTCTACGTCATTGTCTCTGAGAAAACATTTTCCAAGCAAAAGCTCAGGACTTCATCAGTCTGATTTAACAAGTTGTAATTACATGCACTCCACTCACAACAGTATTAGGTATACTGAGTTGGATTACAAATAGTCTGAAATTATACCAAGCAGCATATATTTCTACATTAAGATCTATACACAAAAATATGTGATAGATAGTTAATCAAAAATGCAACATGTTGCCAGTGTTTGGCTGATTTCTACATGTACAAATTATGATTTTACAAATTTTAAATTACAAAATGACAATCTGCCTACTCTGTGAAGTTATATGAAAGTCTTTAGGGGTACGGCCTGGTACTTCCTTCTCTAACAACCCCCAACCAGGCACTGACAAAAAATTATTTCTTCTCATGTATGTGCACCCCCACAATTACTTTCCTTCATTTAGTATATGTCATAATTATTGTATATAATTTATGTGGAAATAAAAAATCTGAATCTGAATACCTTGTTAGATGGAGTCTGATATGATTCCATAATGTCTACATCATCATCCTCATCGTCTTCAGTCATTCTTAGATAGTGACACCAGTCAAGGATAAAGATGTTAGGCAATTCAAGTAATGTGGTACACTGATCATACAAAGTCCGACAGAGCCAAGATAAAACAAAAATAAAATTTACTTGCCTGACATTTTGTTTTTATAATACAAATCTTCTTTTGGGGCAAAACATTAAATGATTATGTACAATTAGGATGCTAAAATTTAAAAGTTTAATATATGAGTAATTGAGTAGAGTACATATATTATAATTTAGGCCCATAGTGTTGTTTGTAACAGGTGCATACACCCCCCAAGGTTTGTGGATGTCTAACTGAAAGGGTCAACTTATCATTAAAAATGCAAAGTACAACGATATCCTGATGATTTTGTGTTCTTTCATTTCATTGGATTGTTTAAATCCTAGTGACTCAGAGCAGCAGGTAGCTGCATAATTAATCTTCATTGTGTGTGCATACCAGTCAGTCAGATCACTAACTAAAATCCAGCATGTCACAGGTTTGATTCCTGACCCTAATACAATCAGTGACGATGGATTGGTGCAAGGCAGTCTTTATTACAAGTTACAATATTCTTACAAGTTCATTCATTCTGCTATTAATTAATAACAATATTCAGTAATTGATATACTATGAAATACAAATAAATTGTCCCATACAAAAATTTGAATAATCATTATTAACACCATTAAATTACATAAAAAATGACTGCCTGTGTTGTGATACACTTGGCTACTAGGGTGGATGGGAGGGGGTGTGATGTAGTTGAGCTATAAGCTAAATCACCTTGCAATTGCTGGTATGCCAGTGAAAGGTCTGAATAACCCTAGTGACCTGCTGCAGCACTCTAATACTAGCTGCTTGTGAAATGTATATCAAGTTATTCTTGTTTATGGGTACAGAGTACATAATTATATTCCTATTGTTTGTACACTACAAAATGAACGAGTTGTTGGACTCATGACTGCCTTGCAACATCCAGTAGACGTGTTTAGACTTACAAAGAAAAATTGTAATAACAAGCTACATGTTTCTTAGTAAAAGTGACAGTGCGGGGGGGTGGGTACAACCACCTTCCTGAGTTGGTTCCTCCCCTAAATCCACTGGAAACATTTGGAAGTTTAGGTTGTCTGAAACTGCTGATTTCTTGTGTTTTAAGAATCTAAAATGTCTGTGATGGGATCAGTTAATGGACTTATAGGTACAAATAAAGAAAATTGAAATTGGAAGGCAGTCCAAGGAATTGATTGTTTACAAGGCTTGAGCTGAAAGACTGGGCATGAGAAGAAAAAAGTAGGTTAGATCTAAGATGCATCTTCAACAGTAAAATGGGTCTCAAAACACTCAGACTATTTTAATGTGTACATATAAACAAGGATACAGTTGGTCAATAGAATTCTTGTCAAACATCACTGCAGGTCCTTCATGTTTGCTTAACTGCACAGGCTTTTTTCTGCGATCCAAGGAGAGCTAGAAATAAAGTAAAGCAGCTACAACTATTTAGAAAGTTGGAAAGCTCAATATTATCATCTACATTCTTTCATATGATTCTCACAGGCTGACGTATTACGATGTACATTTCTGATGAACTTTCTCATTTGTACGGCAAAATATGGCACATTTTGAAATATTTTTTCTGTACAACTCACAAGTCTCCCTGTATTTAACAAATTTCCAGGGGAGCATACACCCCAGACCCCCCTAGGCCTAGCCTGGGCCCCCAAGGAACTCATCCCTTTGGCTCTTATAGCCCTCCCTACAACTACGCTTGGCTGCCACAATCCCCCTCCAAAGTATTTTTCCCTTGCTACTGCCCTGCAATCAATTACAGGGAAAACTGTTGGGGCACTTTCAACCCGTTCTAACCAAAAAATCTGGCTATTAAAATGGAAAGCGCCCCATTCCTGTCTCTGAAGGCGGATTACTTTGCGTTCGAAGTCTTCGAGTCGGCCAACTGTTGGTTCATGATCCCACCCAGCGGGGACAGCGAAGGCTATCCAGCCTTCCACGATGTCACTCGCATTCATTTTGTGCAATGTGCATATCTCTTTCACTGCAAAAGACAAAATGCAAACCCAATAGTCAGATCAAGACATAAATTTTAGCTATGATGAATGATCTCGGGTTCTTCGGCCGAATAATCTTACTGTTTCCAGCTTACATTTGTCCAAAATTGCCACATCTTCGATTTTAATTGATAACTCATCAAATGCCTGTTCCAGATCTTCATCAGACACCATTTTTCTTTAAGAAAAAGTCAAACTAAAACTAGGAGATGAAAACTTTGCCTGCAATAAATTTCGCGCCAAAATAGCAAATGCACCATGGACAACAATACTAGGTCGAGTCCCCCTCGGTTTGGGCCGTTATTCAATTAGTCGCACGAGCCCATTTTCGGAGGACCTTCGGCAATGAGCTTACACAATTCGAAGCGGAACGTGTTCGTTTGATCACTCGGTATATGTGTGGGCAGAGTTTCTCGTTCTTAGAGGAAGTGTGGAAGAATGGCGGAAGACGAACAAGAAGTTTATGGTTATTACTATGGAGAAGATGAAGACAGAGGTCTGTTGGACCCTGCCTGGGAAAGACAGCAGAAGAAAGTAAGTGTTTGTCGCATATTTCTGATGCCTTGGCCTGGTAGTATAATGCAATGTCTGGCGAGCATAATTACAACCAACAAAAACATGGACTTAGAACTCCAGGGTTCTCTTGTAATGACTAATTTTCAGTCCGTAGGACTAACAATGTATCACAAATTGTTTAATTTTATTTTTGTAGACCTTTACAGCATGGTGCAATTCACATTTGAGGAAAGTAGGTGCTCAGATCGAGGAAATCGATAAAGATTTCTGCGATGGCTTGAAGCTGATGTTGTTACTTGAAGTGATATCTGGAGAACGCCTACCAAAACCTGAGCGTGGAAAGCTTCGATTTCACAGAATCGGGAACGTGAACAAAGCTCTGGATTTTGTTGCTAGCAAGGGAGTGAAACTAGTTTCTATTGGTGCCGAAGGTATTTGATTATATAAAGATCTAATCAGTGTCATTGTCTACTAAGGTGTACTGTCCTTCGTTTTGCTGGACTGGTGGACATCAACAAGTTCTATTCGACTGTATTTTCGATTTACTACAATGTACTACTCCAGTGACACGAAACGTTTTGTCTTCTGTTTCAGAAATCGTAGATGGCAGCTTGAAAATGACCCTAGGAATGATATGGACGATAATTCTCCGATTTGCTATTCAAGATATCGCAGTGGAAGGTAAGGAAAACAATTGTGTCCGTATATTTTCAGTCATTCGAACCACTTTTAGCGTGATAACAAGGTACCTGTTATAACTGTTATAACTGCTCCAATTTTGTTTCATTTATAAACTTAGAAATGTCATCGAAGGATGGTTTGCTGTTGTGGTGTCAGAGGAAAACAGCCCCTTACAAGAATGTAAAAGTTACTAACTTCCACACGAGGTAGAGTAGTTTAATTTCCTTGCAAGAACCGAAAGCTGTTTGCATTTGGTGTGTATATTAGACAGGAACAGGCTAGTTGCGTGAGAGTTCGTTTCCGTATCGTGGGATTAGCCGAACTCCAAAAATAAACTCTTCTGTTTTTCAGTTTCAAAGATGGCTTGGCATTTTGTGCCCTGATCCATAGGCATCGTCCGGATTTGATTGACTATGAAAGTCTGCGGAAGGTATGGGAATAAAATTATATTCGTTCTCTGGTGGGGTTGTAACATGATGCTCTTTATCCAGTTGGATGCAAGACACTCTGCACACCCGTCGTTGCATTGGGGGAGCCGTGGGTGTGTCTTATTGTTTGCGTGTCATGTACATGACATTCATTCCGTGAATGTTTCCAACTTAGTGGCCAAAAATACTCCTCACATCCTAACCATGGTACATGGTGTTCGTGACCATATCATGTGAGACTATTTATATTCAAATAACTTGAAGATAAGACAATCGCTCCGTGAGGTGTTGCGAAGCGATATCAGTTGCAAGGCGATTGCATGTTTTCGATCGGTGTGGCAAGCGATACAAAACTGTGTTTTTGAAATGCGATATTCTGATATTAGTGACATCATTTACTGCGTTCTTAAATAATGTGACCCCCATGGGGGATTGGCTAACTGATTTTAAAAATGTGTCATAACGGATGTTTCCTATTTTGGGTAAACCACTGATACATCCTCATTGAGACGAAACACTGTAAATGTATTAAAATACTTTCTAGAGTGTTTATGTGTGAACAGCATGCAACACAGCGTTTCAGTCCTTGGCGAATGTTTTGTAATTTCTCAAGATTACTATCTTTCCACCATGCCATTTGCATAAATATTTTGCGTAGGGGGATTAAGGATGTATTTGGGGTACACGTTTATACAGTAGAGTCATGTTTTATAAATTAATATTTTATTAAGAATCTATCCAACAGAAATCTCTGGAAATTGGCCTTATCGATAAAGTGTTGACATGTAGAATTAATTATGCTCTGATAAGCTACAAAAGGTTTCAAGGTTCTATTTCAGCATGATAAAAAAGTATTGTAAACAACATAAATCGTTGTTTGATTTGTTGGCTCCATTTTAATATATTTGTTACACTGTACTATAATGGTGGCATACAGAGGCATTTTCTAGCAAGAATAAATAGCAAAATTTTAATGAACTGAATTCTTGTGTAATAATTAAAGTGGTTAAACAACTGAAACATGAAATGTATTTTGCAATAACAACACAGGATGGCAGTTTGAAACAAATTATAGAAGTTTATTTTTGTTCTACGGTACATTTTATCATCAATTATTCTATAGCTAAAGCTGTGCAGTGCACGTTATAAATATGTTAGAATTTCTCCAGTGAAGATTTCTTTCACCTATTGCTGCTTTAATTAATATCCTACCGTATTTATGAAATGACTGCAATAAATGTAGCCTGGACAGTTGATGCATTTTTTGTATTGTGACTCTGTCACAACTAATTTAAGTCAAAATATGAAATCATTATTAGACTTCAGCTTCTTAGTAAAGAAGAAAGTCCATTTTATGAGAGTGAATTTTGACAATAATTCCCATAACATTACTTTTAATTGTCACACAATCTGGTATTGACCCTATGATCATAGACAAGTTTTATTTCTAAATAAGGTCACATTTAAGAAAATTGTAGCTGGCTTATTATTTAGAATGTAAATAACAGGTAGATAATTGTTCCAGGTCACTAAGCCATGCATAAAACCAATTAGTATTTTGAAGTCAGTACCAAAACTTTATACAAGACAGATATTGATATTCCCTGCTATAATAATTTGATATCCTCTTTGTGAAATATATCCACTTGCCTTAGAATTATAAATCCTTGACCTGTAAACCTTCAAGCTTCAAATGTTTCAAATTTTACGGGCATTTTTAATTGTCCATTTTAAGAGACAAATGTCACCAACTACTTCTGCCTAAAATAATGGGTATGCTCTTGGTTTTTGTCAACTGAAAAATAGGACATTTGATAAAATTATTAAAATTGTTTTAATAACTGGTCAGTGTATTCTACATTACTTATTTGTCATTACATGTTTGATTTTAGTGCTGTAACATTTGTGTAGACCCAGCCAGAGTATGTTACTTATCTGGGAGATTTTTTGCTGAATGATGTAGTTTTACCTGAATTTATTGCTTCAGTTAATAGTTAAATACAAAACAAGTTGGAAATATGTGGCTGTCCTTAGGGGCTTTTTGTGTGAATTTTATTGTCATTACCATTGACAACTAAAGTGAAATTGTGAATTCTCGATACTTAGTTGACACTAATATCTCACTCACATTGGTGATTGCTATTGACGCTGGTGTTACAGTGCTATTGACACAAATGTCTCCCTTACAGTGCTATCGACACTAGTGTTTACACTGCCATCCACACTAATGGCAAGGTGATTGTATATGCTCCCCTTCATTATCGTGGCACTGTATATACTGATGTGTCGCAACTGTGAGATTCTCAACATGTACTATTTCTTTGACTGCCAACTTGGATAATAATATTATGAATCGTGGTTGGTCTGATTAATTGACTTGCCCCATATTTTCTGTATATTGCTCCAGCAGCATGCAGTTTCTGAATTTTAACAATTCTTCCCTCAATTTTCTTGTGTGTGTTTTCTGGGCACATAATGTCCCCGAGTTGCTGGAGCTTCACTATGCACAGATGACAGTTCTCTCCAAACTGTACATGTTGCACCCACATAGCTGTCTTGAGCCAACACATGTTAATAGGAAAAAAAGCCGTCAGAGAAAAGATGAAAGTTTCTCCATCTCTGATGAAACTGTTCAATTTATCTATCAAGCATCATTCCTTTCCATTTGCTGAAGTTATTACCCATTTTAAGTGGGGTGATAGGAACAATGGAATCAGTTATTGGCCTATTTTTATCCTACTGATTAACCATGAATGTAATGTGTGAATTAAATGGAAAGATCTTGTTCCCAGATCTCATTTTGGAATTTTCGAGAGTGAAAATGTGAAAGAGGAGGAAACAAGATTTGGCAAAATTTGATTGTATGTGATCCCTGAATCAGGCATACACACCAACTAGACATGTTCAGTTTTCTGGAACAAACACCTAATCATATCCCAAGATCTTGTTTTGGTTCCAAAACCAAATTTGAGGATGAGATCAGGTTCAGGTGTTTGTTGACAGGAACCTGAGCATACACAGTTGGCGCGTGGGCCTGATTCATGGCCCACGTCAGGGTTTGCAATATGTTTTATCATAGCCAGCACCTTCTGCAAACTAGCCGGATAAATAACATCAATATCTCCCCATTGCATACTATTTGCAATAGAGATTTTTACTTTGTCTTCATAAAGTAGCTGGCACAAACAACTAGAGTAGATGGCGAATTTTGCTGGCTGCCACCTCTTATTGAAAACCCTGCATGTACAATCAAATTTTGCCGAATCTTGTTTCCTCCTTCCCCTCCGTCTCCCCACACTTTTTTTCCCTTGAAAATTTCAAAACGAGATCTGGGGACAAGATCAGGAAAGTGTCAAACCTAAATATTGTGAGGGATGCTGGATGGAACCTGGTGGCGTATGTATATACATTAAGATGTGTACTATAATTATAATGCATTGGGATAATGCTCTGTGTGTACAGTTATGTGCGATGTTTGAAAAAGCTTATGACAAATCATGACCACATGTTTTATTCTTGTAATCTCTCAGGATGACCCCATGACCAATCTTAACACTGCCTTTGATGTGGCTGAAAAACACCTGGACATCCCAAGGATGTTGGATGCAGAGGGTATAAAGATGTTTATCATCATCTCTTAATAAATACCTCTTATTAGGTGGTTGACCAGCCAATATATATGGCTGGGTAGTTCTACGAGTCAGTGGTATTTTGGCAAGCCTTTGTGGGCAAGGATATTCCTTGTTGAATATTGCTATTATTGATAGATCTGTGTACTTATTGTATAATAAATGATAATATTAATTGTTATTTAGGGTGCACACTGCCATTTGATTTATAATTTAGAACATTGTGCACAGCAGACCACAAATATCATGTCAAGTGGGTTAGGTACTGTTTTACCATTGATAGTACTAAGTACTTAAGTTTCTTTTGCTGCTGCAAGAAAACCAAACACTAGAAATGCTGAACAGAATAGACTTCTTTCAATTTATCATCATGTGATCTGAAATGGGTGAACAAAATTAATATCCATGAGGGCAACTCTTGACCTTGACGTAACAAGGAAGTATTGATGTTTTTGTCATTGCTTGCTTTGGCATTTCTAGTGAATGATATTTTCCTTGTCTTCTGACTATGAAGATATTCAGGAACATACATGTATTGCAAGATTCAGTAGTTATTAGTTTGGGTCAAATGGTTGCATATTTCTCTTTTCTTTTTGCTTTTGTTTGCTGTGAGATAGATTTCTCCAGTGCTATAAACAGCAAACCCATGGTTGCAAAGAGTCTCATTTACATGATTAAACAGATCAGGTGAAAAAATATTTTCTCTATCCATTAATTTGGATCATACCGTAAATCCCAGTTATAAGCCCCCTCGATTATAGGCCGATCTACCTGTAAACAAGAAAAACATTCCAGTTATAAGCCCCACAGATATAAGCCCCTCTCTACTTTGCCTTGTTTAGTTAATTAATATAAACATTGTACAACTTCATGGAACAATAAGTTTAACAATAGCTTTACTAAAACCTCATCAAATATTAACAAAATTGTTCCAAATATTAATAAAATTGTTCCAAATA
>JANVCK010226825.1:0-10345 GCA_026546655.1 Epizoanthus illoricatus | reverse complement strand
ATCCTGTGCAACCCCTGAACGCTCTACCTTTATCACATGGTACAAGTAACAGACCTGTGCACATCCTGTACAACCCTCGAACGCTCTACCTCATCACATAGCACAAGTAACAGACCTGTGCACATCTTGTACAACCCTTGAACGCTCTACCTCATTACATGGCACAAGTAACAGACCTGTGCACATCCTGTGCAACCCCTGAACGCTCTACCTTTATCACATGGTACAAGTAACAGACCTGTGCACATCCTGTAGAACCCTTGAACGATCTACCTCATCACATGGCACAAGTAACATACATGTGCACATCCTGTACAAACCTTGAATGCTCTACCTGATCACATGGTACAAGTAACATACCTGTGCCAGATTCTCCACCACAAGGAAAAGCTCGGTAAATCCTCGCACTGCTGGGGGTACAATTGTTGGCGCACTACCAGTAGCTAACAAGAAACAACACAGTTATATACGTGTATACATAGGAAACTGGATATAGATATAGTTGATTTAAAGCAAGAATTGTTCAGTAAATATACATTACCTTATTGTTGGTATGATAAAATGCACTTTGAGAAGGCAATTTAATGATGGTACAGAATCGCTAAGGAACAAGCACCTTAATCAATAACTCAATTCCAACAAACATCATATACTGAAATAATCTGTTGACAGTACAAAAGTTTTATACTCGAACTATTCTTCTTGATTGCATGGACGGTGTAAAGACCTTCACGTCTCTGAATCTAACTTTTCTTCCCTTGTTTAGTTGTTATTTGATTGTTATAGTGCTAGACCTCTTATTGACAGCATACCTGTCTCTTTCTCTAACATCTTGGTATACAATGCCCACAGTGGCTTCAGACGACTCAAGTCTGGTCTATCATCGGCATCTAGTGGGACTGAAATCGTTCCTTCACTGTCAAGTGCTTGGCTGTAAACAGAGACAAAATAGATGTGTTAGAACATTGCTATACCGAAATGCAAATGAGTACATGGAGTAGGGTTATTGGACTTTGGACCTTTCATTCAGTGGTAATATTTCTCGAAATGTCGGCAGAAATCCTCTTATGATTCTCCTATATGGCACAAAGGTGACAGCCGAAACAGCTTTAGAAACAATGTGGCCCTGTCAATCAATACATTATCTTGTGACTAGGGGCTGCATATCATGTGGGGTCAAATTATGAGATAATTCTCTTTTCGAATAATGGATATGTCACTGGCATTTATTTGCACCAATGGAAGCCTTGGCCCATGTTTATTCAAAACATACTTGTGAAGTTGGATATCATAGTAATTTAAAGGAGTCTTTCAATGTGCACATGCCCGATTAGTCCGTTTATAACAAAATTCATCAAGGACAATAAAGAAATAACTTACCCAGACACAACCAGAAGTAACCGGAGCAACAATCCTGTGGCCATGAGACGCTGCTGACCAGTCTGACAGCAGGCAACAGATACTAACCAACCCCATAGTTTCTTTAGCGGAAGGCATCTTTGCAAGAAATGTAAAACCAGTTCAGCGATATACAGGATGAGAAATAGAAATGTAGTTTGAAATATATTTCCTCAAAAGTGAGAAGTAAAAGTGACAATTACAAAAGCAACAAATTACCTTGCTACTTTGTTGTCAAGCGACAAAAGGGCATTGAGCACCGAAAATCCAGTCTTGAACCTGACAAAGAGAAATATTCACTTAACAAAGTAAGTAGTGATATACAACCTGGGCCAATTCTTGGTTTGCACGCGACGTCATGGCAGCCATGTTTGTGTCCCTTAAGAACAGAGTTGTAATTATATTCTTTTGTTCTGTACACCAACATCGCCGCCATGCCCTTTGTCATTTGAATTTCTGGGGATCGAGTGAAAACCAGCAATAAACGTTACTTGATTTGGTGTGTGTCCCACTGATAATGTCCTAAGCCAAACTAGGGGCAAGGGGAGGCGGAAGGGATTGGGAAGTTGGGGCTATTGTAAGTTACTAGATCTGGTCGTGTATGAGAAGAAAATGAAGGAATCAGGCCGTCTCACTACCTTTCCCTAGTGAACGTGATCAAAATCATTTGCATTCCACCAATACATGTACCTCAAAACTTCCACAAGAACTTGGCTCCGTGATGGCTATTTTGTTAGTGGAAAAGGACTTTATCCACCGTGGCATGAAACATTTTCTTTCAAAATGTTTTCAACGCTAGACTTACCAAAGATGTAAAGTGAATGTCCTGCTTGGTTTCATTACTTGGCAAGACTTCACCGAAAAGTAGCAACTGCACTCACAGCAGAGACTCTGTTATATGCTGAATAAGCTTTACAGAGTATATCATTTTAGTCTTTAGTCTTCTTGTTGGTCAGTACAATTCTAAAGCAAGTTTTCTAGTAACGATTTTGGCATCGTTTAGGTCTTTGGAAAGAACAAAACATCTATCTCACTATTCAGTGGAGTGAATTACATATTTCTACACGGTATGCATCACTAGTGAACTTGCTTTTCCCGAGGAAACAAAATATGGTAGGTAGATGTACAAGAAATTGGAAGTGCAGTTTTAAAGGAAGACTGCATGAGAGCAGTTTCTGCAGCTACTTTTCCCCACGGTATATGTTTCATATATAGTTTGTGCAAGCGACACACTAAAAGCTAGTAGAGATACTCTTCGACTGTCTCACTGCACACATGTAAAATAAGTCAAAATTAGTCAGTTTAGGTGAACTTTACATTTGCTGCGAAAATGTCAATAACAAAAACAAGATGGCTAAATAAATATCTTTACTCAGCCGGGTGAGCTTGGTCTCGCCTCGTGTTGTAAATCCACGCCATTATTAGTTTCTTTACGTTTTTACTTGCAGGTTGCTATAGTTTGCTACTAGAATTGAGCATATTTTTAAACCACAGCAGCTGACTGATAATTCGACCTGCAAACACATTCAGAAAATTTTACATTCCCTCATGTAAAATGGTTTTCTAGTTAAACCGGTTTTTATAAAATGCCTTGTCCAGATTTTGTAACACTTTACGACCAATAGCTTCCAAAATATTTTCACAAAGTGTGTTAATGGCTCACCCAAATACTCGTAAAAATACCTAGCTATATTGGCTGGTCAACCGCCTAATGAGAACAGTTTAAATTACTAACATTATAAACGATTCTAACAGCTGTACATGTATAATCTCCAACCACAGTTTTGTCTTTCTACTGACAACAAAATAACAGGTAACATAACAGCAGCTTGATAATGTAAAGAAGCAAAAACATTAAATATATTTGGGAAAAATATGTGAAATTTCATGACTCTTCCATGACTCTTCCATGACCTAAGGTTATCTTCCTAAATTCAGGTCTTTTTCAGATCTGAATAGACAGCTTCAAATTCCATAACTTGCCATGAATTTTCATGCCTCATCCACAGGTATTGTGTGGTATGGGTGTATGGGCGCAGAAAGGGCGCTTCTGCTGTGGAGTTTACCAAGGTGATTCACCTGCTTACACAGACTTGCTGCCATGACACCTGGGAATGAGGCAGTGACATTTCCGTGACCATGGTAACCTGGCTGTTTACACAGACTTATGCAAATCGATTCATATGAAATAATCACAGTATGCAATGTATCTTGTTGAACCTTTGTAAGTCTTGCAGCAGCCACACCTAAATGTATGAGGCAACAAACCTGCCAAGCTGTCCTCCAGTCACCACAAACTTCCATCCCCAGTCGTTGTTACTGCTGTCAGACGTGAACCGATAGTAAAGGGAATCACCTGTCAGCCAATAACAACACACAGTCACATTAGTCCAGTCAATATGTGGTTAGACCTAGAACAAATTGCAACATAATGTCTTTCTGCGGTACCAAGCCCTCCAAATGCCCAGGAAAAACATATCAAAAGTCTACAAAAACCTATGTGAGGAAAAGTGGTTAATTTGACAATTTTCTAATCGCTAATTTGCATAAATGCAAAATGGCCACCCGGTGGTATCCCATAGGTTCGAAAAAACCATTGTTAGTTTCACTAATATACAAAGAAGACTACAACAAATAACTGTTGATTGGAAAAGATAGCAAATCCACAGAACTACTCAGTTTTCCGTAAGAGCTCAAAACGTGACTTGACCGCGTAAGTTTAATCAACAGGGGACTGGGATGAGAAGTGAAAGAAGCGTCGTCCCAAGACCGCAAAAATCATGATTATAAGTTACTACAAGTTACTATAAGCGAGACTGTATGGAAAACCTTGATTGCAGGTATATGCGACGTCTTTTAGAAGATCAGTGCCGAAGGACCAATTAAGGGATTCCTATAGCATGTTTTATTGCAAAAGTTTAAAATTTAATGCACGCCTTTGAAAGAATTTTGAAGGGCCATGAGGTCGTAGTTACAGGGCTCAATTACATTTTTGTAACAACCCCCTAAATCAACAAACTCGCAAAATGTTGTAGCAATAACAAATATACTTACATTGTGTATCACTAAAAGTTTTCTTTCGGTCAGTGTTTGCTTGTAATCCTTACGAGTCAAAATATTGGTAAGCAAATGTGCGGAGCTTTGAGAATAGAATACGATTGCACGTGTTTATAAACCGTTTATAAATTTAAACGTCAACTCAGCCTTATTTCGCTGTCAACAGTTTCCAAGCAAAAAATACTTATCTAAAGAGAAACACCCAAACAGTCGAAGGTGTTTGCAGTTGTAGGCCAGCCAAATTATTGCAGTTTCCTCCTTGTCTGAAGTTATGAAATAACAAAAAATCAGCCCAATCCACCAACACTGAAGGTATATGATATAATGATTAATAGAAACAGGAAGGATCTCGGAAGGATCCCGATAGTGAGGTGGACCTCAGGAACCCATACTAACACAAAACAATACAACAACCATACAAAATACCATTGTCTTAATCTAACAGTGGGTCACAAATGGATTCACGAGTCTTATGTCAACTTATTGGGAGCCCAAACAGAGGTGTCTATAAGAACGCACGATCGATCACCAAAACGTGATGACTGCAGGTCACATTCATAACAACATTAACACATTCGCGAACTCCGGAATTATATTTGGAGCACTTCTTTCAATAAACAACATTCATTCAGCATGACGGTCTCAAATAATTTGTACAAATCAGCTAGTTCTGCGCATAGTTCTCGCTGCACATAAGTCAGGGTAGGAGATCCTTTCTCTTCTCGTCCCAGTCCCTTCAGTATCTATTAAACTTGCGCAGTCACGTCAGGATTTGAGCTCTTACGGAAAACAGAATACGTTTCTAAAGCTGCAATCTTTACCAACCAATCGTTACTTGTTCTAGCCTTCTTTATCCCGTATCCAAACGTATGAGGCAGCAAAGATATAGGTTTATTGGAACCTATGATATACCACTGGGCAGCCATATTGTATTTACGCAAATTGGCAATTAGAAAATTGTCAAATTAACCATTTTCCCCCACGTAGATTTTTGTAGATTTTTGATATGTTTTAACTGGGTAATTGGAGGGCTTGTTACCGCAGAAAGGCACTCTGCTGCAATTTGTTCTAGGTTAAGAAGTTTTATCGCTAGATTGACTAGAGCCGTTTCCCAATCTCTGAAGGCCATCAATTCTTAGAAGATCCTAGGATTTAGTGGAGCCAAAACCAACTGCAGAATTCCTCACATTTAGGTATCCTGATGATAATTACTGATTTGCATTTACTTCAGAACAAATAGTTGTCTGTTCAATCGTAACTCAGAGCACGTGTTAACTACTATTGCTAGAGCGAGACCTGGTGCGACACTTTCTTGCTTAGTAAAAACGTTTGACTAGATATCGGAACCTTTCACTTGACCACAACGTGATCAAATCTAGTCAACTCTCAACCAGATCCTACTTCTTTGTACACTGGTTATAAAATAGCTGTAAAATCCCTAACTCTAGTAATGAAAGTAAATTTATGCAATTATTTATGACAGCAACCAATCCAGTAACCACAGATTAGAAAGAAATTAGGGTATGATAACCGTTACGATATACTTTCTTTGTTAGGTACAACAGGCGACTTTACACTAGATCTCAAGATTGCTAAACAAAATTCATGTCAAGTCAAGTTTCGTTTCTTAGCACATTACACGCAAATAAATAGCCCAATTTATACTAGAAACAAATTATCCTTCTAGACAAATTATTTGTCAGACGGATAGTTCCTCTAGATATAAATGTGAAGACAAAATTGGACGTTTAATTCGTCTAAATTTTAGAATACATCCAAAGAAATATTGCAACCAAATACAAACCAGTCTTTCTCAATTTTAAATCGAGGTCAAATTTGTCTTCAGATCCGTTTAGAGACGTGTTATCTGTCCAAGACGAATTATCCATGAGCTAGCACGTTTTCAAGACGTGCTGACTGACTAATCAAGCGAAGACGAATTTGAGTCCACAATTTGTCTGAACACAGAATTTACATCTTTACGTCTAAGACGGATAATTTGCCTCTAGTATAAATTAGGCTAATACAGATACCCAAGTTTACTTAAGCTAATAAATAATTGACAGGTTTCAAGAATTGACAGGTTCAACTGACCACAGCCGGCCTGGTTGGTGCATTTTCACGTGCAGTTTATTTCGCTCCACGCACTTCAGGATAGTTTTAATTGGCCAACAACAGATGAACTCTTTGTTTAAGATTCCCATAATAGACGAAAGTTGTCAGATTTAATTGAGCTCTTTGTTTAAGATACAATAGACGAAAGTTATCAGATTTAGTTGAGTTCTTTGTTTAAGATTGCAAAGAGGATCCTAGGTCGGGTTTTTCTTTACTTGAGTTTTACTGGAATCCTTTCAATAGCCCAATTTATATTAGAGACGATTTATCTGTCTAGACAATTTATCCGTCACACGAATAATTCGTCTTGATATAAATGTGAGACGACTTTGGACAGATAATTCGTCTAGCATAGAAACCAGTCCTCAATTTTAATTCGAAGTCAAATTCATCTTCTGATCCGCCTAGATATAAATTTAGAGACGTGTTATCCGTCCGAGACAAATTATCCATCTGCTAGCACGTCTTGACAGATGAATCAAGCGAAGACGAATTTGAGACCATAATTCGTCTGAAAACCAATTTTACATCTACAGACGAATAATTCGTCTCTGGTATAAATTTGGCCAATTTGCCGACATTGATGATATGCCAAAAGGTTGTTACACACACTTTTCGTGCCAAGTAAAACTTAGTGGCTCCTAAGTAAGCCGTGTCAAGTCACATAATACCCCTTTCTTTTAAATAAGTTACCGAAAAGGATCGAAATTGGGCTAAATTGCTTACAATTATTTCCATAAGTCTGCAAAAAAGCGTAAATCAGTCATAAAATTACATTTAAGGGAAGCGGTAAGTGGTTGCCATGGCAACAGCATGAACACCCTTTAAAAACCCCCGTATCTTTTTACCAATAACTCTAAAAATCCATAATAATTATTGGAAATACTAAGGGAAACAAAAATTCAAATATAATCAGGGAGACGAAAAAGCCAAAATAAGCAGTGGTTTCCATGGTAACAAGCAATAAACGGCCATATCTCCTTTATCCTTTGGTTGATAACATACAAAACTGACTCAGGTCTTCAGTGTTGTGAGTCATACCTATTAAATAAAAACTGTGTGCTTTGATAATAATATATGGCAGTAAAGACGAAATATTGCAAAACTTAAACGTTTCCCACAATGCATTGCTTTTATCGATTTTCGATTGTTATTGGTGATTATATAAGAGGTTGTCTATATAACCCTAAAAATGCAAAAAAAGAAAAAACCCTTAAGGTGTTTCGTACCTGTTCTCGATTTTTCTGTGTCATTAAATTTAGCAAATGGTGCTCATGTATCCTGACAGTTGATTGTTAGTGTTGGTAGAATAACTCTTCAACGTATCAACAGTTGCATTCATATTGTAATTGTGGTTTCCATGGCAACCCTACAGGGCCTTAAATGTACCCTTTTGTAGCATTAAAGTGTATTTTACACAAAAATGAGTTGGTGAACCTCATTTTTTATTTTATTATTATTGGCACGTGAAGGAGAAATGCTTTACAATTTTTTAAATAATTCTGTCACCAAATTTTGGCGCTACATTAACTTTTCAGAAATTTAAGGTGGCACCAAAATTTGGTGCCATAGAACTAAAATGTCAATGACGTCATATAGTGAGAAGTAACTAATAAACGTTACTGACGTGCTGGAAAGGAAAACCTCTCTGGTTGCAAGTCTACAATCCTCTTAATTAGCTACAAACTAACACAGTTTTATGCTTTGGAGTTTATATCCTTAGTTCGGTACATAATATGACCTTTAAACTGTGATATTTGACCTTGGTTGACCTCGAAATGTCAAAAGAAATCATAATAAATCTGGTGAAAATGGCTGCCACGCAGGAAAAATACAGATCGTGTAACAACACTCCAACTGTTTAGAATTAATCTTGAACTGTGTTTTAAACTGTTCCAACTGGCTGTTCCAAGCTACTACTACTACTGCATTGTTAACTTTCTCCAGAACAGGAACAGAGGGCAGTGCACTTCAATTCGGCCTTAACACAGGTGCATCCCTTTGCTGTGCAACCCTTCTTACACCTGCAATGTATTCGACTCATATCAAGAAACCGAAGCCAGTGGAAGGGCTGTTGCTAGTGGTGCTCGCCGAAGGACTTGCTAGCTAAGGATCTGGAATTAAGCCTTGGTTCCAGACGTTTGCTTGATAAATTGTCTGCTTGAAATGTTATGTCAGCGCAGCTTGAGTTGGTGGAATATTCTCGACTTTTTGATGTGACGTGATGTCTGACATCTGCAGTACTTGCTTGCATCCCATATCCCTCGTACTCAGATACTATCTTTGCAACCGGCTCTGGACTTGTGCCTATCCATCGTCTAAGTGCAGCAGGCTCGTCCATCAGTCCAATTGCTCCACCATAACCTTTGATTACAACATTACTTTTGTTCATGTCACTGGTCTATTGCCATGGCCGAAAACGTGTTGTTGGTCGTCTGGACCACAAACGTACCTGCACGGAATTTTTATGATACATCTGGATATTTTGCCGACAGAGCCATATGTCACAGATATGCACAGGTAGCCATCTGGAGTAGTGAGTATGATCGAGGGCAAACATCCAGGGCATGACCTTCGTCACTGACTCAATGTAAAGCTGAAAGTTGCCTCCTCGAAGAGATGGCATGTACAGGAGCTAAAGGATTTCTAGAGATAAGGTTTTCAACCAGTACTTTAACTCGACACTGTGTCTTGCCCATATTGCACACCATTCTTCAAAGGCCGCAGATTCTGTTGTAGCTGACTCTATGCTTGTCACATAGCTTTTGATGGAGTAAGGCACTCCACTTTTTCTAAACTCGATCTTGTTCATTTTATTTATTTGAGAAAAAATACTAACAGAAATACCCAAGCAATTGGAAGCTCAAAGAAAAAGTATAACAAAATTTAAGCAACATTTGAGGCGAAACAGACTAAAAATATCATTCAACATTTTTCGTCCAATGACAAGGTCATTGGCCCCTCATTGCAGTCAGAGTTAAAGTCTCAGATGGTTCAACATCTGAACCTTAGCAGTTCGAATCTAGTTATGCGGGTGGGGTATCTCCATTTTCCCCAAACTATCTTCTGGACACATCTTTGTAACCATTTCAGGATACAGAATACTGGAAACACAAGACCACAGAAATGAGTCTTCTACATTCCTGACTTTTCCCTGGTTCTTCCCTCACTCATCCACCCACCCATACAGACAATCAATTGGCCATTTTATCAGCACAATATTCCTTTTCAGTGTTAGCAACATGTTTAAGAATAAGTGACTGTAAAGAGTTAAGGAAGAAGGTACGATAAATAATAGCCTGGGGCATTGCCCAGCAGAAAAGTGTGAAATTTAGGCTCTAACAAAAGTCACATCGAGTAATGAACTGACCCAGATTCTCTCTCATCAAAGGCATATGCTAGCAACTTCTGCTGAAATGGCAATTTTCGTTAATACAAGATATTAAATAATGTAATTGAACTTATAACTTTTTATTGAGACTTTGTATAATGCTCCAAATACGTTCTTCTTCTTCTTATTATTACTAGAAGTAATCACAGATTAGAAAGTACGTTCGACCGACCCAAAAAATTATGGACAACAATGATACAGTTCAGAGGGCAACAACATTGAATGCAAACTGACTTGATGATTGTCAAGGTTTCTATGCTGCCTATTTTTGATCAAATGTAGTACAATGATATTCCATTCAGCTATCCACCGGGTATACAGGAGGTAGATGTAAATAAAAGCATCATTCAAATTATCAACATATGTTCAGTACTTGTATTATCA
>JANVCK010226714.1:0-10348 GCA_026546655.1 Epizoanthus illoricatus | reverse complement strand
TGGTCCTAAGAGTAAGAATCTGATGTGAGGTCGTTGTCGGGACGCTTCGCGCCCGCAATCTGATCGGAAGACTACAATGCCTCGGCGTTGGCGAGGAAGGGTTTTCCTCATCAGGTTTACATGTACACTGCGCGCCAGCCAATTAAGGCACCCCTAGATTCTAGGCAGTTTAGTGCTTCCTGACAAGCTTTTCAAAAACTTTTTTGCATATAACGAGGACGTCCCACGCAGAGTTTGTTATTCCAAAAAAAATTTAAATAAAAGTAGTTTCAGTGGCACAATACCACAAAACCAAGATAATGGGTGCGACACCAAATAAGGCACTTCAACTTCGCGCCAACTCACGGTTAAACGATACACTATATATTGTAAAAGAGGTAATGACCAAGATGCCAACTCACTACTCTACGCAGCAACGAAGTGGTGGCTGGCCGCTCATAGCCAAACATGGGGAAACGAGCTCAACTTTCCGAGCAAGAGCGGGGTAAAATTTTGGCTCTGCACGCGGAGAACAAGAGCCAAGTGCACATCGCCAACAAGATAGAACGCTCCCGCTGTGTCGTGCAGAATTTCCTTAACGCACCGGACCGCTATGGGTATCGTCGAACATCGCGTAGTCAGCGAAAACTGTCAACCACTGGTAAGCGTCGTTTGCTGCGAGAGGCATCCAAAGGCAAACTATCAGCCAGGGGCCTTCAGAATCAGCTTCAATTGCCTTGCAGCGTGCGTACTGTCCAGCGCGTTCTTAAGAACGACGAAAACTTGACGTAAAAGAAGATGCGGTGTGTACCTATGCTGACAAAAAGGCACAAAAAGAACCGCTTTGACTGGGCAGCCAAAAATGTTACTATAGATGAAGGAATGTGGGCTCATGTTATCTTCACGGATGAGAAGAAATTCAATCTTGACGGGCCGGACGGCTGGGCTTACTACTGGCGTGATTTAAGGAGGGAAGAACAGTTGTTTGCTAAGAGGCATAGCGGGGGTGGTTCTATCATGGTTTGGGGTGGCATTTCTGGGTTTGGGACGACAAAGTTGGCCGTTCTCGATGGCAAGCAGAATGCGGAGAAGTACGTCAAAACTCTGGAAGACTACCTTCTACCGTTTGCGGAAGCTAAACATGAAGAATTCTGGACCTTTATGCAGGATGGTGCGTCTTGTCACACCGCAAAGTTAACCAAAAAGTGGTTGAAGGATAATGAAATTGTGGTTATGGACTGGCCGGCGTACAGTCCTGATCTCAACCCGATTGAGAACGTCTGGAGTGTGCTGGCTAGGCGTGTTTACGCCAGTGGAAGGCAGTTTCTTACCGTGGAAGACCTTAGGGAATGCGTGCTTACTGAGTGGAGCAAAATTTCAGTAAGTTTGATAGAAGTTCTGCTAAGCAGTATGCAGAAGCGTTTGGTTGAGGTCCTGGAACGAGGAGGCGCAATGACGAAGTACTAGCTCAATTACTGTGCTGAGTAGGTACAATAAATGGAAAGTGCCTTAATTGTTGTCGCACCCCTTAGCATAACTTTTAAGTGCTGTAGTGATACAGTTGATTATTTTAAAATAATTTCTTTGCGAACGGCCTTGTCCGGACTCTCTTTATCGTTGGTAGTAAGATTTTTTAAAAGAAACAATTATTTGCCCATACACGGGCAACAAGGAGGGGTGCCTTAATTGGTTGTCGCGCAGTGTACTGTATAAGAGATGTTCGAGGCTTACCTCGCTTTTTGCCTCAAATTTTGTCCCACCCCACCCAGGGAGGCACTACTCAAAGCGGCACTATTCGGCAACCCCCCACGCCCCCCCAAAGTGATATTTTGGTAATTTTATATAATATCTAGTAGGGGGTCCTCAAAATGTTTTGCTTGCAGTAAGGGGAGTCTTGCAAATTTTCAGACCCAAATGAATTTCTCTTCATCCTCTGCTCCATCATATTTAATGACCTTACCAGGGGGGGGGGAGGGGGGGTATGGGGGTTTCACATAGAAAAATAATAATTTGAATTGATGCACTTTTGAATATTTTAAGGTCATTTCTCTGTTTTACAGTGTGCAGCTCCAATGAGCATGGTAAGAAAGTCTAAACTTTTATCAGTTATCCTAATTTACTACTACACATTGCTCATTCTAATCCATATCTAGTGTTGTGGATGTAAAATTTACTTATATCCATGATTTAAGGGGTCTTTTAAAAACTCGCCCCAGTTTCCTCATGGAAAACATAGTTTTGAAGCAGATTTTTGCAATTTCTTGTACAGTATCTCACAAACGAGTCTGGTGACCCTCTATTTTTTTTCATTTTCTTTCTAGATTTCTTATTACAACAACGTTTTTATGTCAGCTGGAAATACATGATTTTTAAAAAATGTATGAAACAAATATGCATAGTTCAGCTTTGCGAGACGACCATTTAGGGCTGATTCTGTGATATTCACTAATACTGATGAATAACTATAGTGCTAAAACAGCCTTTTTGTTATTTTTGATTTAATTAGAGAAAGAAATTGTGATGTACTTTAACTTAGCTTTCAACACTGACATTTAGCAGTTAATGGTTGTTTGAAAATGCTTAGCAGTATTCAATTTTTAGCAAAAAGTATATAAATTAGCATAATTTGCAACTACATTAATATTACTCAAAAAGGAACATGTGAACTCCCATTTTTTGCATTTTTAGTCATTATGGTCAACAAATGGGCTGAAAGTTTAAACAAAACTCTGTGTTGGCTTCTGTTTTTGAGGATTGACCTTATTTACGAAAAAGCCAATTTGTCAATTATTGATGCATTGTCATAGTTTTGATATAATAACTCAATCTTTGATGTTGATCAATAATGATAACAACAAAAGCAACAATGATAAGATGATGACATATACTGTATATGGTATACTGATAATTTATGTTTGCATTTACAGGGCCGCACTGATTGAGTTTGTGGTTGCCTGTATAACATTAAAGACAGCAAGACCAACTGCAGAATAATACTGATTCGATGTTGAGTGCACTGACACTGTTGTTCTTGCTTGCTAGAAATGGTAAGGAAATTTATACAGCTATTTCAAAGAAGGTTGTCTTAAACATAACATTGTACAGTTTATTGTGTTAATCATTGTAAATACCCAGACCAAAAGGAGGGGCATAGCTGGACATTTTCGTCATGTAAGCCCCTTTCAACATTTAGCACGAGTTTCTAGGGGTTCTGGAAGCATGGCCCACCTGGAAAAGCTTTTAAAATTGACTCTCTGAAACACCATTTCCTGCTTTCTTGAAAATGAAAATAGCCATTTTTCAGGCAAAACTATAGGAAAAGAGATATTAAAGTACAGGACATGTACAATTTGTAAGTCCAGGTTTTAACTGGCTGAAAGGCAGCTGGTCACCTGAAAGGAATTGTGATTCTGGTTCAAATATGTTATCTGGACATTCAAAGTGTTGGATGTGTCATTTCATAAGCTTAAGGGAAAAGGTCAAACTTTGGACATCAACAAAGGATCCAAAAATGACTGACTTGGGTGGTGGGTTGCGTAGAGTACAACTACCCCCACCCTCCTCACCCTCCTGTTAGGCGAAGTTGGTTTGGTAAATTTCTAGACTGTTACCATGGATGGAATAAAGGAATGTGTTCTATAGAGGATGCTGAAGCAGGAAATACCTTTCTTGCTAGATTTTGCCATTTAGTTGGGTGATATCCAGGGTTAGAAAATTGTAATTTGTTCCAGAGGTGGTGGATTATGTGGACCTCACCCCACCCCCCTTGAAGTTTAGTCCATACAGAAATCACTGGTTTTGTCCACAATTCTTTTTGACCAGGGTGGTTCATTTTAGCTTCCCAAGACGTTTAATAGATTTTGATTTGCAATTAATCCATACACTCATTGTTGATTAGTTTCTATGGTAACAGTACCTGTAAATTAATTCTTCCTGCCCCACTCAGTTTGTCAGTATCATTAATATTCTCATTACTCTATCAATACAAAAATAATAGTTTGGCAATGAGCATAAAGGAACTGATCAGCTTGCCAGCAAATTTTGTGGTCTGAGATGAATTATCAATTGCCAGTTTTTTGTAAGCTGGTGTATTTCTTCTAACTTCTTGAGTATTTTAGACTGTTTTTTTATATGGTGTTTTAACAAATTGATTTCTTGGGGTAGTAATTGGTAAAGCCGAGACCAGGAGGGGGACTGCCATATGAAGGAGCAGGGATGATTGATACTTGTTTTGGTACCACTTAGGCTGCTAAAGATCTCAAGTTAAAGTTGCTAGTTAAACACATGCAGTGCCTTTTTAAGGGTACAGTATGTCAGAATATCATTAAACAGGAACCACTTGTCATTCTACCATTTTGGCTTAAGACAATTATCAACATCTATTTTCTCCTTACAATATCAGTGGGCAAGTTAGTAGTTTGGTAATGAGAATAAAGACACTGATCAGAAACAGAAAATGTTTGAAGATGAACTGCCAGATTCTCCTAACCTGTTTTGCAAGAAGTGTATAGAGAACAGTAAGGAGAATTCAACAGTACATCATTTGGCATGTTTGGAGCTGAAAAATGTTGAGAAAATCGTCATTCTTTTATTTAACCAGTTCTTTTGATGAAAATTACATGACTTGTAATAAAGCAGTAATTGTTTTAATTATTGTGATACAAGGGTACAAGCTTCATGTCCTAATAGTTCTTCAGGACAATGTCTTATCAGATGCATGGTGTGCAAGTTTTTTCAGAACACACACAAGGATTTGCACATCACCTACATTGTTTCCAGTCTGGAACATAGTACCTTTTTGCAGCTTTGTCTGAAACAGGGTGGCAAAACATTCCTTATCTTGGTCTGGAACAGGATCAGGGTCTCAAGGGCTCGGTGGCACCCCCTACCCTAACATTAAGGAAGTACTCCCTGGGCTATTATGGGTAAAAGGATCTTTTAAAAGCCACACCCAGGCTGGTGCCCCTTAGGGGTTCTGTTCAAAAGTTCCATCAATTATCCCATCCCTTTCGATGTGGCACCAGTAATAAGCAACAAGTAACTCCCTTTCTCTTCTGCAGAAAAAGTGAAATAAATTAATTAATTAAAAGTTGTCACAATTGTTAATTTTTAACAGGCCTCTGCAGTGTTTTGCACTGTGCTGGGACTCTGGACATGCCAGACCATTTTGTTGCAGATGGGGTAGTCAGGTGTACAGGCACAGGCAAGAGTTGCATGATCTGGTGGACTTCAGCCAAACTTCCCAACAATAAGACTGTGCATCAGGTCATTAGTTCAGGTTGCTTCTACTTTTTAGAAGAAAATGTAAAAGAAGAGTGCCCCGAGCGTGACGTGTGTCTGGAGCAACCACCAAATGACATAATGATACAGCAAAATTTGAGTTTTTGTTGCTGTACTGGGGATATGTGCAATACAGTCTTTAATATCGTTCCAGTAAACTTTCCAACAGAGAGAGTAAGAGCAAGACCAAATGCAACAGAAGTAAGAATTGGTATGTAGTGACTTACAGAGGTCGATCGTGTTGTTATAATTTATATATATACGTATCAACATTTAAGGTAAAATTATAGAGACTTTAAATTTCCAAGACATATGTTATTCAGAATACATTAGCCACACACTCTGCAATCAATAATGAAACTTAGAAGATTAGAAGACTTCATTTGAGAACGAGACTTATTTGAGATTCAGTCATTAAAATATTTGGAGATGTTGAGCCCTCAGAATTTCCAGGAAGCTTCTGTGAGGGGGATATGGTTTAATGGACATTTTGTGGAACCACACGTCGTGGAGAAAAAGAAATACTGTTTTAAGAACTCCAAATATGGATTTCACTTTGTAATGTTCAGAGTTGACATCAATTTTGAATATATTAACTAAGAAATAGGAACCTTGCCCATGGTCCCACTGGAGTTATAAAATAATTTACTTTCTCTTACTTTTAGACCGAAATGACTCTAGGTCATTGAGTAACTACATACATTAATTATGCAAATATATTCACAATTAGAGTTGATTAAAATATTGATTAATTATTACTATCAGCTGTGTTATACATTCTGCTTGGCCTTAAATTGGGTGAATTATCAAGTAGCTGAGATACTGATACAATAATCCCCCAGAAAGGGAAGACCATATTTAATTTGGTGAGGTGGGTGGGGTCATGTACACACCTGACAGGGAGAGGGTGTAAGGGACATGTTCACCAATTACAAAAGAGAGGGCATTGATTGTATCACTTCTGTGCCAGTAAGACTGGGCCATTCTTCAAATTTTATAATTTGTGCTTTTTCTCCATCCAAATAATGTAAAGACTCAAAACATAATTCAACGGAAGCCGTAATTATAGCAGCTGTTGTTGTGCCAAGCACAGTGGTGGTAGTGGCAGTGGGAATTGTATTGTGCAAAGTAAGGCAACTGAAGTGCCACAAGAAAAGGGAACATGCAGTAAATGAAGCAGATGAATTTGATGACTTGGGACCATCCACAGACCTCGTGAGCAAACTAGAATGGAAATCTCTCATTGGATACGGCAGGCATGGTCGGGTGTGGAATGCAAAGTTTGATGGTGATGATGTAGCTGTGAGGATATTTACATCAGAACACCAGCAGCTATGGCAGAATGAGAAGGATTTGTTTGCTGCTGGGTTTTCACATGCAAATCTCTTGAAGGTAAGTTAATGTGGCAGTAATCATACATGTATGGTTGTTACTTTCAAAGCTGTGATCATAATGTCTTAGATATGCAACTTTTGTCTGCAGTGTTTTGCAGCTGAAGGGAACCGAGCTGATGATGGCCAGCTTGAGTACCTGCTGTTGACCGAGTACCATCCCCAGGGCTCCCTCATGAAGTTTCTGCAGCACAATACAGTGACATGGACAGAGATGTGTCGACTGATGGCCTCGGCCGCTACAGGACTGGCTTTTCTACATCAGGATGGTGAAGAAGGTAATTGACAGCAGGCCCATTTGTAACCAAGAGGCTTTGTGAACCTTTGTTACTGCATGCTTACATTGTATCTTTATTACAATACTGGCTGCATGAAGTTTGGAACATTCACTTCTTGAAATAAAATATTTTAATATTTTAATATTTAAAATTATAATCCATGTGTAGTCTCCCACAGTCGTCAGCCACTGATGTCACTCACTGTTGTAACCCACTGTCATCACACACTGTTGTAGCCTACTGTCACCACCCACTGTTGTTGCTTACTGTTGTCTCCCACTGTCATCACCCACTGTTGTTGCCTACTGTTGTCTCCCACTGTCATCACCCACTGTTGTTGCCTACTGTTGTCTCCCACTATCATCACCCACTGTTCTCTCCCACTGTCGTCACCCACTGTCATCACCCACTGTTGTCACCCACTGTTGTCTCACACTGTCGTCACCCACTGTTGTCTTCCACTATCGTCACCCACTGTTGTCACCCACTGTTGTCTCCCACTGTCATCACCCACTGTTGTAACCCAGTGTCGTCACGTGCACCCACTGTTATCAACCACTGTTGTTATCCACTGTTGTCACCAACTGTTGTCAGCTACTGTTGTCAGCTACTGTTGCCACCCACTGTTGTCACCCACTGTTGTCACCCAATATTGTTAGCACCCACTGTTGTCACCCACTGTCACCCAACATTGTTATCACCCAGTGTAGTCACCCACTGTTGTCACTCACTGTTGTCATCCACTGTCATCACCCACTGTTGTCACCCACTGTTGTCACCCACTGTTATCACCCACTGTCATCACCCACTGTTGTCATCGACTGTTGTCACCCACTGTCATCACCCACTGTTGTCACTGACTGTTGTCACCCACTGTCATCACCCACTGTTGTCATCGACTGTTGTCACCCACTGTCATCACCCACTGTTGTCATTGACTGTTGCCACCCACTGTCATCACCCACTGTTGTCACCCATTGTTGTCAATCACTGGTATCACTCACTGTCATCACCCACTGTCATCACCCAACATTGTTATCACCCAGTGTAGTCACCCACTGTTGTCACTCACTGTTGTCATCCACTGTCATCACCCACTGTTGTCATCGACTGTTGTCACCCACTGTCATCACCCACTGTTGTCATTGACTGTTGCCACCCACTGTCATCACCCACTGTTGTCACCCATTGTTGTTACCCACTGTTGTCATTGACTGTTGTCACCCACTGTCATCACCCACTGTAGTCACTCACTGTTGTCACCCACTGTTGTCATCCACTGCCATCACCCACTGTCATCACCCACTGTCACCACACACTGTTGTATTTTTATCACCCAGTGTAGTCACCCACTATTGTCACCCACTGTAGTTACCCACCATTGTCACCCACTGTCATGACCCACTGTTGCCACCCATTGTCATCATCCACTATTGTCACCCACTGTTGTCAATCACTGGTATCACTCACTGTCATCACCCACTGTCATCACCCAATATTGTTATCACCCAGTGTAGTCACCCACTGTTGTCACCCACTGTAGTTAGCCACCATTGTCACCCACTGTCATGACCCACTGTTTCCACTCATTGTCATCATCCACTATTGTCACCCACTGTTGTCAATCACTGGTATCACTCACTGTCATCACCCAATATTGTTATCACCCAGTGTAGTCACCCACTGTTGTCACCCACTGTTGTCATTGACTGTTGTCACCCACTGTCATCACCCACTGTAGTCACTCACTGTTGTCACCCACTGTTGTCATCCACTGTCATCACCCACTGTCATCACCCACTGTCGTCACCCACTATTCTCACCTACTGTTGTCACTCACTATCGTCACCCAATATTTTTATCACCCAGTGTAGTTACCCACTATTGTCACCCGCTGTAGTTACCCACTATTGCCACACACTGTCATCAGCCACTGTTGCCACCCATTGTCATCATCCACTGTTGTCACCCACTGTTGTCACCCACTGTTGTCATTCACTGTCTTCACCCACTGTTGTCACCCAATATTGTTATCACCCAGTGTAGTCACCCACTATTGTCACTCACTGTTTTCACCCACTGGTATCATCTACTGTTGTCACCCAATATTGTCACCTACTGTCATCACACACTGTCATCACCCACTATTGTCACCCACTGTTGTCACCCAATATTGTTATTACCCAGTGTAGTCATCCAGTATTGTCACTCACTGTTTTCACCCACTGGAATCATCCACTGTTGTCACCTACTGTTAGCACACACTGTCATCACCAACTGTTGTCGCCCACTGTTGTTATTCGATATTATCAGCCAGTGTAGTCACCCACTGTCATCACCCACTGTCATCACCCACTGTTGTCACCCACTGTTATCATGCAGTGTTGTCACCCACTGTCATCACCCACTGTTATCATGCAGTGTTGTCATCCAACATTGTTATCACCGAGTGTTGTCACCCACTGTTATCACCCACTGTCATCACCCACTGTTGTCACCCATTGTCGTCACCCACTGTTATCACCCGCTGTAGTCACCTACTATTGCAACCCACTGTTATCACCCACTGGTATCACCCACTGTTGTCACCCACCGTTGTCACCCAATATTGTTATCACCCAATGTATTCATCCCCTGTTAGCACCCACTGGTATCACCCACCGTTGTCACCCACTGTTGTCTCCACCGTTTTCACCCAGTTTTGTCAGCTGCTGTTGTCACCCGCTGTCATCACCCACTGGTGTCACCCACTGTTGTCAGCTGTTTTCATGACCAGCCACTACTGGCAGCCACTTGTCACCCGTGGTTGTCACCCACTGTTGTCAGCTGTTTTCATGACCAGCCACTATTGTCAGCCACTTGTCACCCGTGGTTGTCACCCACTGTTGTTACCGTGCTCCTTTTCAAACTCCTTATCTTTACCTTCTGTGTGTGCTCTTTGGTGTTGTGAGCCATTGGATGGATATTTATTCATTTGAAAGATATATAATCATACCGTGCAACCTGGTTTGTTAATGTGTAGGCTGTGGTTAGCCAGACAGACAAAGTAATAACAAGTGCTCTCCTGTAACAACACTGACTAATAAGTGAGACAGTTCCCCAAAATAGTCCACTAAACAATTACTAACAGTAATGCTTCTATTTAAATTGAGATTTTGTTGGAGGAACCAAGCCATCATATGTTCACCGGGATTTTAGCAGCAAAAGTATTTTAGTGAAGAATGACAAGACATGTGCAATAGCAGACTTCGGTTATGCAAAGAACGTGTCAGGGTTTGGAGCAGTAGCGTTGGAAGACAGTCCCAAGTTCAGCCTTGAGGTACCGTAATGATTCGATTTAGTGCCCTCCTTCCAATAAGCGCCCCCTTCCAAATAAGCGCCCCCCTTCGAATGTGTTTTTGTTAATAAGCGCCCCTATTC
>JANVCK010226603.1:0-10350 GCA_026546655.1 Epizoanthus illoricatus | reverse complement strand
CAGCAGAGGGTGAGATAGGGAAACGATAGTCTCATTTCAAGCTCTTGAAAGCAAGGAGAAAGCCAACTTTCCAGAAGAGAATGTATTTGGGGTGTATTTAGGGTTCACACTACTCCAGGAATTCCTGGAAAACTCCTGGAAGTTCATAATTTTTTCCAGGGTCTCTGAACTCCTGGAATTTCACCATCTCAATTAAAACAAACCCTGACAGTATTTACCCTAGTGGGGTAACTTAAAAGGTGTTCTTCTTCATCCACATTTTTAGTTGACCATTTTCTGACACGGAAAAACCTAGTTTTTGCAGACTCGTCTTCCGTAGCTTCTTCTGTCCTCTGATACTCAGGGTGTGTAGGGGATGAGAGATGGGGGAGAAGTGAAGGAAAGGAAGATAGGAGACTTTCGGAAAGGGGAAAACCGTTCCTGTCTCTTCAAATACCACCACTTTCCTTATAGTAAGTAAGTAACATCTGCTGCAATCAAGGATTGAAGAAGGCAAATTGGCTTATCAGAGCCGGTACTTAATTACAGTTTCTGCAGCATGAAGCGACTGAGAGTATTACTACTCCCCCTGGGTGGGATGCTAGTCTATCGCAGGGTTACCCCCAGCATTTTGTCAGGTACCTATTTATAAACCTGGGTGGAGAGAAGCACTGGAAGAGTAAATGTCTTGCCCAAGGACATTACGCTATGCAAAGTGCCAGCGGCCAGGATCAAACCCTCAACTTTTTGGTCTCAAGTCCGACACACTAACCACTAGGCCACCACGTCTTTAACCATTTCATCCCCAATCAGCAATTATTTCACTCTACAGTTTTCTTTATTAGTCTGACTCGCCATACATTGCTGTAATAAAATTTAGAGAATTAACAATTCTGTTGAATTGTGTTATTCAGCTAAACCCAGTGAACCAACCACAACTGCCAGCCCTCAAGCTGACAGAGAAGATGGCTTATTCAACAGCAAACCCAAGTCCAAACCGGCCCCTGCTCCAGTACCCTCCAAAGTCAAGCCAAGCAAGGGGCTCTTTAGTGATGAGGAAGATGACCTCTTTGGTATTCCGGCAAAACCTCCACAGAAACCGGCTGTCACTGAAACCAAACCCACTCCAGTGCCAGAAAAGCCTTTAGATTCTGGAGCCGTTGAAGAAGAGGAAAAACCGAAGGCCAAGAAACCTCCTGCAGGGGCTGTGTCCATGTTTGGAGGAGTTGACTTGTTTGGTTCTGGTGGTATGTCTCCTCCAAAGGCTGCCCCCAAAGCCAGGGGAGCCAAGAAGGTAGTTGACCCCCTGGGAGGTGGGGATTTGTTTGGAGGAGAAGAGGAAGAGGATTTGTTTGCAGTTAAAACCAAACCTGAACCCAAGCCTCAATCTAAGCCAACAGTAAGTAAAAGGAATTGCCTCATTGAATATCTGTTAAGTATGATATTTACTTAAGGGACTAGAAAGTAAAGAAGTTGGACATTGCTAGGAAAATTGAAGGAAGGATAGGAACCCTTATAACGGTCAAACTCACAACGAGGAGACGATGGATGTGTTGGCACGATATGTGATGCGTGTTTCTCTGTTGATGATATCATGATATCATATTCAGCTTGAATTTCAAGAACGGATACAGAAACGCACTTATAAAATGTTCTATCACATTGCCCACCCTTTGCTCTGAAGTACAACAATAGAAAGTCATCTTTAGGGGACTGCTGGAGTTAGTCCCAAGAAAGACCTATTTGGTTAGAATTTAAGGCGTTTATTCCATTTCTTAGGAACCCAAGCAAGAGCCAGTTACAGTAGATGAAAAGGAACAAGAGCCAGAAGTTGAGGAAAGGCCGAAGCCCAAGAAACCAGCTGGAGCGGTGTCCATGTTTGGAGGCGTAAATCTGTTTGGAGGGGAGAGTGTGTCACCACCAAAGCCTTCAACTCTTCCAAAACCATCTGTGGAGAAGAAAGGTGAAAGGCAGTGCACGGCTGTAACAAATAGTTATTTTTCTGTGTACAGAACTTAGCTGAACACATTTTTTGTTATGTTTGGTTAGTCTAACATGACAAGAAGGCTGCATAAACTGACTAAAATTAAACGCAATCTATGCCACTGGCTAGCTAAATTGTGGGAAAATAACATTGTTTATAGAAAAATAATTATTTTCCAAAGTAGAATTTGTTCTGTAGACGTGAAAGTGGAGTTTTTCAAATTTATTAAGAAACTACTGCAAGTGGAGCAACTGTCTGTAGTGGATGTAAATGTTAATAATGATCAGATGGCTACTATGGTCACAGCATCTTACGAAGAATCTTGGACACAATCAGTAGCATTTAACCAGCTGCTATCTTTGGAAGATAAAGGGGTTAGAGGAAAAAATATTTTTAGTGTATTTTACAGTGTCTGCCTGCAGACACTAACTTTCCTTTGCAGCGAGAAATAGTATTCTCACAGTAAAATAATATTAGCATTTACAGGCAGGTTAATTTTCTATTGTGGCAAAAGATTATTAGAGACCACCTGCGAAAAACGTCAGGACATCCCCAGCTTTTAATGTCTATTTGGAGATCTCCCTTACAAGTAAGTAAATGTTGTTGATGCCACCCCACATGTCTTATCTACCATTCCCCCAGCCACCCCTCCATATGTATTGACTAGTAGTATGGTAATTCGAATAGACTTTTTGCCAAGATTATTGCTAGCGGTGGAGGAATTGAAACTTATTATAAGCTGGAAGACGTTCAGAATGCAGTAGAAGTGAATATTTGCAAATGACTTGAATTATGTTGCATTTTTTCTTTGTTCTTTATTCCCAACGTTCCCAAACATACCCAGAGCTTTCAAGTCCTAATATGGCTAGTTCCAAATGTTGTGAAATAGCGTCTGTTGTGATCATCTATTGGGTAGACATTTGCCCTGCCAAGGAACCCACTTGTTCTATCCATTTATCTTTATTTAATGCAGACTGTTTCTTCTTTTTCACATCTTTACCGTGCAGATGTTTCAGGTGATCTTTTTGGTGAAGAAGAAAGTGCGTCATCTCGCTCAACACCCAGATCAGCGGTAAGTGAATTCCACAATAGGGTGGTGTTGTGCAATATAGTAAGTTTAGGTACAGTATCTTGCAGTGTAGTACAGTATAATACAGTACATAGTGGTAGTGTGTAGAGGGGTGCTGCAGTGAGGTGAGGTGCTGTGCGGTGCGGTGCGGTGCGGTGCGGTGCGGTGCGGTGCGGTGCGGTGCGGTGCGGTGAGGTGAGGTGAGGTGAGGTGAGGTGAGGTGAGGTGCGGTGCGGTGAGGTGAGGTGAGGTGAGGTGCGGTGCGGTGCAGTGCAGCGTGGTGCAGTTTGATACCGTTCTATGCTGTGCTGTACACTGGAGGCAGCTTGGTGCTTGTACCCGGGATCCTGAGTTTTCGAGCCCAGTCTCCACTCTGTCCTGTGCTTGGACCCGGTGATCCTGAGTTCAAGCCTAGCTCAGGGACCACATTTGTAAATAGCGAGCTGGAGTGCTGCCTACCAGTTGGGGATTTTGACTCCATTAATTTCTAGTTGTTACTATTTCATAATTCCGTGGGCGGGTGGATCACCTGGAAACTAGCTTACAGCTAAGTGTGTGTTGAAGTTAAACGTAGCAATTTTTAAATGAAGAATGGTCGAGAATGATGGAGAATGATGGAGAACGGGGGTAATTGTTATGAATGATGAAGAATGATGGGGAATGATAAGGAATGATGGAGAGTGATAGAGAATGATGGGGAACAATGGAGCATGATGGGGAACGGCAGCTTCTCTCTGTTTGAATGATTAAACAAATGGTAATAACAAATTCTGCTCCATCTTTCGTGTTTTCTGTACACCAGGCTTTTTCTTTGTTCATTTCAATTCCCTGCTATTCCTGTCTATTCCGTATCATTCATATTCGTTCCCTGTCGTTTCTATTTATTCCCTACTATTCCTATCCATTCATTATTCTTCTAGTTTTTGGTTTTTTCTGTTCTTTTTGCTTGAATGATGTTATCAGCTCGTACTTACTATCGTTTGTACAGTACAATTATTCTCTCTCTTCTGGATGTTCTAGGCCCTTCCTGTGCCGAAACCAACGGTCTCTCCCAAGACGCAAAGTGTCAGCCCAGGGTCAAACGTAGGAAAACTGCAGGTGAGATTCGGGCAGTATTGGCTGCGTTTTTCCTGCTTGTCGTGCAGTTGTCGTAACAGAACACAAGCCCAAGCACACAGCTTAGTACAGGCACAGACACAGACTTAAACACAAACATTCACGGGCTTACGAGCGCGTGCGCACACGAACGCACACACAGAGACAGAGAGAGAGAGACAGACACTAGTGAGAAACTTTGCATTAGTAAAGTGGTGTATTACATTAAAATGACAGGCGTTCAGCAAGGACCAACTCCAGCTTTCCGTTGCAATGAAGTGACCATTATAGGCGAGAATTGGCAGCGGTTCTTGTAGCATTACACAGTTTTCGTTCATATCTCAACACATATTGTGCTGTTTGCTTGCAGAAAAGCTTGGCATTTAATGTCGCCTCGTTGCTTCCTGGGGCCGCTCCACCCTCACGGGAACCCGCCCCAACTGTCGCGTCATTTGATGAGCCCGCTGTAACAAAAACGTTACAAACCGCTGGCAAGGTAAGCATTTTGTTTCTCCATAAATATGTACATGTTGCCGGACTTGATATATGGTAAATTAGGAGAGGACAGGATGAAAAGATTTTTTGGGGGAGGAGAGGGAGTCTCGAAAATTGCAGTTTTGAACGGAGGGGATGCCCTGATATTTACTAAATTTAAGCATTTCCGAGGCCTAGTTCGAACTTCGCGATATCGTCGCTATGGACGAGTTTAACTCAATTGATCAATTAAGTTAGGCGTTAGTATGACACTAATTCGTTGACCACTAATGACATTGATTCAATTATCGGTCTACAGTCGTGCAAACTTCGAACTTAACTGATCAAATGAGTTCAACAGGATGATAACAGGACGTCCAGCGAGTACTGGCATACATTGAATTCTGATATCCTAATTGGTACACAAATATGTCTGGTGAGACGTATTTGCAATTATAATTGAATTCAACTTATATCAAACTCAATACATACTAGTTAGGTAATGCGATTCGCTTGTATTTTCACGAGCCTTTAGGCGAATGTGTATACGAAGAAAATACAAGTTATAAATTTTATTCCATGCCTATGTCTTCGGAAAGTTTCAGAAAATCTTCGGAAGTCTTCGTAAAGTGTTAACACACCATAGATGTACGGCGTGAATTATTGAGAATGTTGTGTAAGCCAATACCAGTACCTAACAATGATGTGGTAGAGCGACCATAACATTTCCCTTCCCCCCTCGCCTCCGTATGGCTCTAGAACCCAGCACTTTGTTTCGTCCTTTGGATTTACTTCTTTACTTTATATATAATAAGCTGGTGTTTTGTTACTCGTTTAGGATCGCGCCAAGATTCAAGTCAAGCGCCGTCCACAAACGCGTCGCGCCCGACAGGCAGCGGCCACCCAATCAGCTTCCGACGAGACCTTATTCGGAGCGACACTCGCTGCAAAGGCAGACCGTACCGACAGCAGACCGCTTAGCTTTGCGGCGTCGTCTAGTCCGGGTCTTAGCCAAGTTGATTTTGGTGTTAATAGAACTGAATCTGTGGCTTCTGATATGAGCGACGAGTTCTTTGGCTTTTCCAGCACTAAGGCTACTAAACCTCAACCCACACCAAAACAGGAAACTGTTAAACCACAGCCGAAACTTTCTACCCCGCCTTCAGACGATCTCTTTTCGTCTTCAAAACCTTCCAAAGACCGCTTGTTTGCTGATGACGGAGATCTCTTCGGTGCACCTTCAAAGGCACCCATCAAGACAGAAGCCGCGCCAAGCAAAGCGAAATCCACTGCACACGTTGAACAGAAAGAAATTCAAGCTCCAGTTGCTGCGCAACGTAAAATTACGTCTCCTCTGGACGACGACGATTTATTCGCTGTTCCGTCACTTAGAACTGAAACCAAGCCTGCAGCAAAAGAGACTGAAACAGCTGAAACTGTGCGATCTCCCCTTCAACAAGACGATTTCTCTGCTGCTAAGGTACAAACTAAAAATGCTGCAAAGGATAAAGTTCCTGCGGCATCTAAAATTTTGTCTCCACTCGAAGACGACGATTTGTTCGGTGCGTCAGTCAAGAGTGAAGTGAAACCAAAAGCGGAAGAAAAGAAACAGACCAAGAAACCGCCAGCCGCGTTAGATGACGACTTGTTTGGCACCGCGTTAAAGACCGAGTCGAAATCAAAGACAGAGGAAAAGAAGCAAGCTAAATCACTGGGCCCGTTGGATGACGCCTTGTTTGCTACTGCACCGATATCTGGGACCGCACCCGGTTTAGAGGATAAAAAATCGGCAAAGTCAGTGGATCCGTTGGGCGGGGTGGACGATTTGCAAGGGGATTCATTGTCACAAAAGAAAGAGAAGGTGAAATCTCCACTGGATAGCGACGATAACTTGTTTGATGCTGGAGCAGCCGCCGGCCCGGACACGAAGACTGATGCATCAAAGAAAAAGGCGACAGCAAAATCAAAACCATTGCTTGATGTAAGTGAAAACTCAGTTTTAATTCCGTATTGCGTCAGGCGTCAAATAAATATCTCGTATTAACCGAGTGCGAGGTCCGTAACGTAAGTTATGGACCGACCCTTCAGTTCCCCCAATTATGGTCCAAGCGCGAAGGCCATGAGAGGGGAAAATTGAGGATCCATAGCTTACGGTGCGGACAGAGCTAATGAGGTTAATAAGAGTGTTATTATATGGCTTAACGCCAGTGTTGGGTCAGTACTGCACATTGACCAGTCATAACGCGCGTAAGTTCTTTAGCAATATACTCGTTCAATTACTACCCTCCTGCAACCGATTTTTGAGATTACAAAGACAAAGTAGAAACACGAGACGCTTGAAAATGAGCCTGTTTATCGGCGATGATGGGAGGGGGGAGAGGGGGGTTGGATTCTGAGTGAAGAGAAACGGCCCGGTCTTGTTTCACTCGTTGTTCCCCCAAAGTCTTGCTACCCACACAGGCTGCTTTATGTATATAACGATAACTTTCGCAACGTTTTTTTGCGCTTTTCAATTAGCAAAAGGCATAGAAAATCATGGAACATTAGAAATGAAATATAATGTGGAAACACTCCCAAAATGCAGGAAATTCCATTTCAGAGAACAGATATACGGAAACATTTTCGGTGGAGCATGTTCCCGGACCTACCTAGAAACTTGGTCTGGAATTTTATAATTAGCCATGGAAAAGTAATGGAATTATGAGATGTAAGATATGTGGCAGCCCAGATTTATATTTAGTTTCGGTTTATACGTGGTATTATTTCTTGGCTACCCCACCAGAAATCAGTATCCCTGTGGCAATTACGGCTCCATGGAAGCCATGCGCCAGGGTTTGGCACCAACTCCATAACTCTAACAAGGCCCCGTCCACACTAGTACGTTTTCGAAAACCGCCGTTTTCATCTATCGAAAACGGATGAACAGATTTTCGTCCACACTAGCGTTTTCGGAGCGTTTTGGACCGTCCACATGCACTAAAACGATAGAAAACGATGACATTGATGCGTTTTCGGTCCCAGGCTGTTGTCGACGTTCTTGCCCACTGGGCCATGCATAATTCTGTTCATGACGTCAGCGTTTCCGAAAATCTCCGTTCACACTAAAGACCTGCGTTTTCGATCGTTTTAGTGCGGACGCTCGGTGCAAACGCATCAAAATGTATGCGTTTTCAAACGAAAACGTATTAGTGTGAACGGGGCCTAAAACACTGTAAAATCCGGTCATTCGATATTATACTGTCGTGTCAAATTATCCCTTGAAGTAGAGACTTGCAACTAGTTAACAGTTTCAACAGATTAATACATATAGATATTACAGTAAGACAAGAAACAGTAGAGGGTGTAGGAATTAACAACCGAGATTCCTTCACTCTAACAGAAGAAAAATATTAAAGATTAAATCTCAAATCAGAAAAGAACGAAGTTGCCGCAGAGCGAAGCGCAAGAGAAGCACTTCGTAAAGTCCATAATGCAGCGTTGCATTCTGGGCTCGTTGTGGTTTGTAGGGCCCAGCCCCCTTTCATTAGCCTCTCCGTTGTGCGTTCGTCGTGAAAAAGCAAGCTACCGTTTCATTCAAAAGTGATGAAATATTTGGATTTTCTATTTTCGTTCTTGTTTTTAGCTTTATTGATTTATTTGCGTTCTTGTTTGCTTAGTATCGTTAGTGTTTGGTCTGCTTTATGTAAATAGTTATGGCTTTGTAAAAAGGTATTCTGATGAGCAAATCATATCAATCAAATTATCAATCAATTATTCAGTGAATGCTGTATACGTCACGGCACATTCCTGGAGGCTGCTGAAATCACCCATTGTTTAGTGATTGTATTTTGATGTCAAGAGTTTTTCAAATTTTGTATGTAAATACAAGCAAGTTTTCCATTGTTCTACTTAATCCGGATCAGCGAAATTTGATAAATGAAGTTCATAGCTGAAGAGAGTTCTTATGTAACACGAAATTTCTTTTCGTCAGCTTCAGCACTTCAGTGGTGGTTTGGACTCGGATGGGGAATGGAAAGTCTTAGTATTTAATCATGGCGTTACCTCACTTAGTATCGACTATACAGTGAGTAGGGTTGATAATAAATAGTTGGGACTTGCTATGAAAATGTCGAAACCAGACCACTTTTTATAAGCTTTAGTGTCGTGTAGTAATTTGTTTTGTTATTCTTGATCCAGAACACACGAGTGTGATCAATTAAGCTTTTGAACAATACATTCCGTGGTGTTGAGCTGGTAGTGGGCGAAAGTCCAAGATTAGATCTCTTTCTTCGATTCAGTGGTGATAGAGGCTTGAACTATGAGCTAAAGAGAAAAATTGCCTTATTGGACACTATCTTGAAAATTGAAATGTTTCTTTTTAAAAAAGGCAAGTTCCAATTTAGAGAAAACAATATTATATTACGTAGTGTTTTATAGAAAGATAAAAATAAATCATTTGCGTTGCTTTAATCTCGCGTGTACGACACCAAGTGTCTCAAGTGCTACCGGAAACAGCAAATATGAAATATCTGAACTCCATGATCTATAACTACAAATTTTTCAGCGGTCAGTTTTGATTCGAAGTAATTGCATATGTGTATGTACATTCTTTGCGGGAAGAGCAAAATTGTTTACCCTCTTAAGAACAAGCAAAATGACAATTTTCAACTCAAATTCGCTCACACTGTTGGTGTAACTAAAACAATATTGATGTTTTTCCCGTTTCTCTCTTTTGGCGAATTTATGTGTTTTTGATAAATATTGTTTGAAGTTTTGGCGTACATTCATATACCAGAATGCGTTTTTGGCAGTTTTAACATTCGTGACAGGAAGGACTGGATGGGATGAGCCTTTCATACAATTACGACAATGCTGTAAACAAAAGAAAAATATTATGATATGGAACTTAAAATATGGCATCTTTTCGTAGAGAATGTGTAAAATTCACGCTCAATATCTGCGCCATTCAGATGCAATGTTGTAAAGAAATTCCCTTCCTTGCTTGAATGATGATTTTGTTGATATACTTTATTTTGATTCAAGTTGAGGCCTATTTCGATCAATCAATAGTTAGGCATTTGAGAAGGGTGTGTAGTCCTCTTGCACAAACAATATGTGTTGTTTTCAAACAGAACACGATGGACAACGGAACATGACATGACAAGGGATGGAAGCACGCCAAAATTGTTTTTGAGTAGTTAGCAGAAAGACACACAACAGAAATAGAATTGACATTTTGTCCATGCCAGAAATAGTACACTCTTTTTTTTATAAGGACAACTTTATAAGAACAATGAGGTTCAAATTGCCCAAAATTTAAGAACAATTTAAGAACAAGCTCAGGCTGAGGCTCAGGAGCCATACAATGTTTCTGGGTGAAATATTCAAATTCGCTATTAAGCAATTAATAAGGCACGAAAAGCGTCATACTGTTCTCAACTTTTTGAATATTTTCATATTTTTATCAATTTTATGTACACGTTTCACAAAACCAAGCAAAACCGATAACAAAACTGCTACATGCTCTAACAACTCCACATCTCCTGTTTTTGGAAAATTCTTGAATTCCTATTTTCCCGCGTTTTGTTTTTATTTTGTACTCGTCCTCAAAACTACAGCAATTTACATCTATAAGAGCAATTCTAACTATCAGTAATACATTTTATCGATCAAAATTGGGGGTTATGCATGAACATAAATAATTTGCGTAGTATTTTGAAAATAAGAAGTGATCGCAGGTCATGAAACATTTGATTTCTTAAAAAAACAC
>JANVCK010226602.1:0-18201 GCA_026546655.1 Epizoanthus illoricatus | reverse complement strand
TTCGTCTCCCTGGTTATATTTCTGTGCAAAGTTGTTTATAATTTTTGTTTCCCTTAGTATCTCCAACACTTTTGTGAACTTTTATAGTTATTGTTCAAAGGATACAGGAGTTAAGGGCGTTTATGCTGTTGCCATAGCAACTACTCGCCTCTTCCCTTAAATGTAATTATATCACTGATTAACGCTTTTTTAGAGACTTATGGATATAACTGTGACCAATTTAGCCAAATTTCAATCCTTTTGGGCAAATTATATAAAAGAAAGGGGTAAAAATAGAAATATGTACTCTATGACATCATCATTACGTCATCTATATGTTCTATCAGACAAATGAGCACTAAATTCATAAGTTATAACTTTCTAAAGGTAGAAAAGTTCATTTTTATTATGCAATTTAAATAATCACATTGTATGTAGAACAATACGTAGCTTATACGAAAATACAACCATTTGTGACGTCATTATGACGTCATAGGTAATAAGCGGACTTTGACACCAAAATTAAGTAGAGCTTGTGATTGATAATAATTGTGCCAAGTTTTGTTGCCTTGCGCCTAATATGAAGAAAGTTAAATAAAGTTGGCTTCAGTTGGTAAGTTTCAACCCAATACCACCTGACATAATTTATAATAAAGTTATTGAATTTTAAAGGTTTTTAGACCTGGTAGAAGGTCAATATCTGCATGTAACTATTTGGATGCATCCCAAGAGATTTTGACACTTAAAGCAAAATGTTACTGTGTCAGTTTATTATCTGCCCAGGAACATTTTGCTTCAATTTGTCTTTATATAAATGGGGGCATTAAGGTATCAGAATAGGTTTTGACATACAGTCAGTTAAATTTTTTGAATAGCACACCAGGGTTTTATATTTAACTAAACCCCTATAAAAGTATATATTTATATTTTCTGAAAGCTTAATAAATTATGTATCCAAAACACACAAGTTTTTCTATATTGGATCTATGATCACAGTTTGCAAGAGCTCGCAGTTTCAGGAAGAACAATTCTTGAAGATGGCATCTAAATTCAAAAAGTTCTGTTTGTTTAATATAGAATTACAGTATAACATTAATTTTGTGTGTAGATCTATTAATTAAGATGTCTGGGATTATTTTAATGGAAATTTGGTGTGATAATATTTAAATTACTATTAATTTTAATAATATAATAATTAATGGAAACAACCTGCAGGTTTTAATCCATGGCATACTTCAGTATAAAATCTTCTGTCATATCCGTCACAGTACTGCCAATCATCTGCATCATACTCTAAACCATCAGCAAATGTATATTTACCCTGAAAATAAATGTAATTAAAAAAGTTAATGGCTACAGTACCAGTGACATAGCTGGCAGCTTTTGGCATAGTTGTAGGCCCAAGAAGGAAAATCTGCTATAGGTGGTCCAAAAATTTGAAACCTAGTTTTCTGAAATAACATATTTTCCAGCATTCTGAGAGGTGAATCTGATCTGCTGCATTGTTAGATGTCTTGCTCTTTGATTATTTCAAATGCTTGAAGGGAAAAGAACTCAAAATAGGAAAACTAATAATTTCAACATAACAGAAAACTTTGTGAATTGTCTGTTTTTTTATTGTGTATTATTTTCTATATTTTAGTTCTGCATTCAAAAACTGTAGGCCTAGGCATACTGTATATGTCTATAGGCTAGTTACAGTTACTGGATACAGTGTACTGCATGGTACCATTAGGATATATAACAATAATACCTCATTTAGTAACTGGTAATTGATGTAAAATGAATAGGTGAGGCATATCGATATGTTAATTTAATATTCTGTCTGTGGTTCAAATTTATTTTTGCCTCTCAGATGTACCAAAATATGTTTATATTCTGACATGTACTATAGTTCTTTATACCAGTAGTATCTTATTTTACTTGTACTTTAGATATCCAAAAAGGTAGTACAATTAAGACCCAGCCACTGATTACTAGAGCTGAAGACCTGGCACAACCCTTACTTAATGAGTTGTGGCTATATGGCTGCAGTCACACTGGGATATATAACTACAACTAGCTAGTCGATAGATGTGACTGCTCAAAATTTGAGGGATTTGGTTACAGACCTAGGAATTCAGCCTGCCATATGGCATATAATAAAGTTTTATACTGTACTGTAAAAATTTTAGAGGCTTTAAAATTATTTTAGACGCTTAAAAATTTCGGACAGTTTTATTTTCGGACACTATTTTTATCTGAAATTAAAATCGCCCAAAATGTTTTCAAGTAATGTAGTTATATAGAGTGCTAGGTGTCACCGCAGCTTATATCACCTACCCTGACGGTCAGCCTAATTACAGATTATTGAGAATATTTCAATAGCTGCCCGGGTTGTACACAAACACTAACTAACCATATTTATATCCGCGTTTTGCTCACCTCCACAGCAACACCTTTCTCCCATTTTCCAACATACTTGCTTCCATTGGAGAAGTAAAGAGTTCCCTCTCCATGAAACCTAAAATATTTTAATATGTACATAAAGTAGTAATGCTTAGCAGTCTGCGTACAGCTTTACATTTAAATTCCATATCAAAACCCACAAGTAAGCCGCAAGGCTTTATAATACTTACATCCCGTCCTTCATTTCTCCTTCGTATTTAGTTCCCAGTGACGCTGGAAGAGTATATTCCCCCTTGCCTTCCATTCTAAATTCACAAAATGTGCACGAGCAGTTCGAATGTTTATAGTCGAATTCGAAATTTCTAGTCACTTTCTTGCCAGATTAGGAAAGAAAAAAGCCATTTACCTGTCATTTTTAAAATCTCCCTCGTAACTGCTCCCTGTGTATTCCATATCAGTATCCCTGAGAAGTTAATTCCGCGAAATTCGCCACAAAAATGAGCGAACTGCAATCTCTTCATTCACAGATTTGAGATTACAACAAATATGGCGGCTGTCACGATGTTGCAGACGTAAACGTAGTCATAGCAACGCTTTTGAGCCCACAACTTTTCAGCGGTTTCGCACAGAATAAATAGAACAAAAACTCCGTCATTTTGTCTGATTCGGCTTATCATAGATTTACTTCTTTTTGAACCACTGACGTGTGTCCATGTGAATCAAAACGCTAGGAGTTTCTTTCTGTTGTATTATTTGGTGAAACCTCGCGTTTTTCGTGTGGAAAAGTCAGCAATCTCTACTCCTTTGCTAAGATGACAGCGGGACAACAAGACCTGTCGATGGTAGAAACTTTACAGCTATGGAATGAAGCCGTGTCTTTGACTGAGAAAGGGAATTATGAACAAGCACTGGAGAGATTCCTTTCTTTGGAAGAGACAGATTCGGCTGGATTGATTATAACCTCGGCAAGAAATCTTTTCAACATTGGACAGATTTATCTCTCCATGGGAAGAACTAACATGGCTGCTCAGGTCAGTTGTAGAGAATTTATTGCCTATGAACTTTATATATTTCCTTGCCCGTCTACTGTCATGACAAATCACACGTAACTCTCAAGCAAATTCAAAGGTATTTTAAAGTAAATATTGTATATACTTATAGCTTGGATCTTTTCAAAAGCAGCTACTCAGGAATTCAGCTTAATTTGTCACTTAATATATCAATTGTCAAAAAAAGGCGTCATGTTGCCAACCATAAACTGCTTCATTTTCCTTTGAGTTAAGAGGACTCTAGTTGCTCACTTAGTAAATATAATGATCACTAAGTATATTAAACATATTTACAAATTAATTACTTTGTTGTGGTGTGATGCCCGCGCCGCAAATCGATATTGGGGAGCATATAAGGTCGGTGCTGGAGAAGTATGTATTCTTGTATTCTAATCGTGTAGTATGTTCATTAATATACCTTCAACAACCACTCTAAAGTATGTGAACTTCAATATTTTTCTTGCTAGCATTGCAGATTTATACAGCATGTCAAATCACACGAAAGCGAATTCAAATGCACTGAAAATTTATATAGGTTTATATTTAGCCTTTTCGCTTTTGTGTTGTGCCGATTCATCTTTATGATAAATGAGATGTCATGTTCTAAGTGAAAGTCATTAATGTGGTTCATCTCTAGCTTCACACTTGGTGTATATTATGATAACCAAGTGTTAAACATACGTAACATGTATAATTTGCAGATCAATTGCTTGCTTTGTTGAGGTCTAGTATATACTTAGTAGTGATGCTAGGTGCATTGCAAGATAAGACAAATATGAAAATGTGAAATTAGTTTGTTCATTTTATAACGTTTCTGATTGACTGTGTAAAGTAACTGAGTAAGTTAGTCATTTAATATTCAGTGATATGACTTCTTTTTTATGATTGTTAAACCATTTTACTACAATAATATACTGACTGATATTGTGTTCACTTTGTGTTCAACAAACCACTTCTCTTGTAAAGTGGAGCAGAAAAACATGCAATACAATACAATTGCAATACAATGCAATATATAAACTGTATTGGCTATTGACTCCCACTTGATAACCATTTTGGCAATATTACTATTCATCCATTGTCAGTGCACCATAATTGGATTAGTTCCTAATCTTTATATGGCCATAAAAGTGCAGAAGAAGTACCTCCCAGATAGTTTAATGCAATATTATGATAAACAAATAGCTCTTTGCTAGTTTAATATGTTGTTAAAAATTTGTATATGTTGATAAAACTTGTAAGTTTACGAACGTTTTCAACCTTGCTGTCATCTTCATTTTATAACATTTCAAGTTTTTACAAATCATTACCTGAAGATGACCACAAAGTTGAAAACGTTCATAAATTTATAAGTTTTATCAACATATACCAAATTTTAACAAACTTTTATCGGCAAAATATGTCAATAGTTATGATGTGTTTTCATATGTTTTATATAATTATACATTCAATGCCCACATGACAGTCATGTTTAATAGTTTATTTGTTACATTTGTAAATTTCTAAATATAATTTATTTTGCAGTCAGTGTTACATTATAATAAGCCATCAGTTGGTTGCCGTCTCCCTTACCAATCAACCCTCCTCTCCAAGGCCTTCCCCAATACAGTGGCATTTGGGGTTCTTTGATGTCCAGCAACTGTAGATTCACATCTTTGTGTCCAGATACTCCTGATTTATCTGTCAAAGCCCAAATGAAATTACTTTTAACAGGACAACCGAGAGTTATCAAATACATTAAAATTAATATATACTTTATTTTGACAGTTGTGCTGAAAATATACATAAAATTATCTTTTAAAAAATGCACAACAAGGGCAGACACAACAGGGTATAATGTAACCTTAACCTGAGCATCCTCCCATATATCCTTTGTTTAACTCCCTTGAAGAGTGTTAAAACAATATATTTAATGGTCCATGAAGCAGAGTTGCATAAGCCTTGTTTGTGACCTATAACCCTGTAGGAATAATTAAAACCACACTGTTGGAATAAATAGCAGGGTTCGAAATAACTGCTGGCTATACTAGTAAAAATGCTAGTGACAATTAATTTAATCCCAATTTATTGAAGAGCTTGGTACAAAAATGGGTTAAGTGGCATTTTCAGTTCAAATTTCTAGAACCTTAGAAATCACTGTATTTTTTCATACCTTAGGTTGTTTGGTGGCTTTAAAACACGGTTTAAAACACAAAGCAGAGATTTGCAAATTTTAGGGGAGGGAGGGGGGCTACCGGAACTGTACAAGTTATAGGTGATTTACTACTAACATCTTCATTGCCTGTACAAGCCTTTCCTCTTTGTCTCAACACATGTATCCACAACGTGTCTCTTTCTCTTTGCCTTCTCTTTTTTTAAGTCTTTTGCCATGCGTCCAAGGAATCTCTGCCTAAAACTCAAACTTTGAACTTAGTTATGGCCACCCATTGTGATGTTTGAAGTGTGACTTCATCTATCTCTACTTTGGTGCAAACCAAACTCAGTTCGGGTCATTATTAGCTAAGTTAGGGTTGCACAGTGTGATGGATCCATTTAATGCTGATTTGCTGATTTTTTCTCTGCAACTAGAAATGACAAGATTATTGATCAGCAATTTGGAGGGTTTCTAGTCATGGCAGATCCTACAAACTTTTTAGTATTGCTAATATGGCCTTACCAGACACTTTAGGTTCAAGAATTCTGAGGTCTTCAGTTGATTACTTTACTTTCGCACCTTTTATCAATATGGGAGCCCCCCAGCCCCCTGGGAGCAGGGATGCTACTTTTTAACCCATTTATTGTTTTTGGCCTATGGTCATTACTTTATCCTATAAAGGCATTTGAAGAAGCTCTTGAGAAAGACAACATGTTGGCTGTTGCCCATTTTGTGCTGGGAAATGCTAACCTGAGAAGAAACAGGTAGAGTAATCAATTAATTAATCACCTTTAAAACACCTTTTAATAGTGTTAAATGATGTTTGTATATATATATGCATATGTCAATGTACATGATTGGGTGGGACCTTTGATCTTTATCTCATGCTCAGAGCTATAGGGGGACTGGAACTTAACATATTTTGTTGATAATAAATAGCTGAACACTCGGTATGGGAATAGTGGTTGGGGAAGGGGTATATTATGTAATTTGTAAATAATTCATAGATAGTGTTGTGTTTTTTTATTACAGTAATAATGATATATTTATTTGGGACTTGTTTTCTTAATTGTCTAAGTGGTAGGGGTTTGAACCTGGGTAATAGAATCCATTATATAATATCCCAGTGTTATGTCTATAATTATTGCATTATTATATTACTTTAATTTTGTAAACTGTCCATAATGTACAACACAAATAATCCAAACTGGTGTAGTATTCACTACAGAGAAGGACAGAGAAGGATGAGGAAGGGGAAATTAGATTATATTAAGGGTGAGGGAGAGGGCATTCATGGCCATTTATATGTGCTGATTGAAGATTTTCTGTTTTATTCTAGGGATGCTGAAGCACTGAAGAATTTCAGTGATGCATTCTATTATCTGAGGGGCAACAGGCTAATTGATTATAAACAACTGGGCTTAAAATACAAGCTCTATCTCTGTGAGGTAAGCTGTTCAGTGTTTCACTCACTAGCTGCTACAACTGACAGCTGTATGTTTTGTACCATTATTTAGCAGTATTTACATGTACAGTATTATATTATTAAATATAAATTACATCACATTGAATTAAATTAAAACTATGATAAGGCTATTTACTTAGAAATAGCTAAATGTAATCAAGCTAGATACCACAAGAAATACATCATTGTTGACTAAAAATTAATAGTGGAAAAAGTAGGTAAACAAATAAATAAATAAATTATTATATAAAATTTTATTTATTATTCACCAAGCCATAATTATAAATTACCAGGATATATGCACAGAATGAAAGTGATAATACACAATCACATATTTAAATATCATAATTATCAAAACACATGTGTTCGATAACAGTTTTCCCACCACGCATGGCACTCCTTAGCCAATCAGGAGCCACTGCCACATTGTTGAGGTTGGTGTAACCCTTACGGCAATACCAGACATCTGACTTCCAAGCATTTCCTAAAGTTTTCCAAAGATTACCGAAGTTTTCCAAAGATTTTCTGAATTTTTTTTGAAAATTTTAAATTATGTTCAAAATATTTTCTGAGCATTTCCGAACATTTTCCGAACATTTCTGAAGATTTTCCAAACATTTCCAAACATTTATGGCTTGGTTAATAATAAACAGAACATTACTTTGGCCTGCTTGGAGATACAATTTGTATCTTCTCATATTGAAAATACATATATCTCTCACTCATTCGCTGTGCTCACTCTCGAGAGATATCAGCACTCGAAGATAAAAATGGTATCTCCACGTGGCCATGTAATATCCTCTATATATATTATTATATATATACATCGATCTGTCTTATTCAGTGAATTGCTAGTTTTCACTAAATCTTATCCCAAGAGATACAAATGCATAGTGGCCATGTTTGTGTCCAGAACAATTAAAGAAAGTAATTATAACTCTATTATTATTATTATTATTATCTCTTGTCACCCTGGATGGGGGATTGTTTAAAACCAAAAACAAAGAAACTTAAAGTAGATTCATGAGATGGAAAAGAAAAGAAATTTTTTTTCAAAATTTTAGATATTTAACTATTATTCCCTGAAGTGGAGGTGACTAGTGGTGGATATTCACCAAGCTGCGAATGCGGGGAGGTGAATATTTTGCGCTAGGCACCGACACTGAAGGGAATAATTATTTTAGTATTTGCCAAACCAGTGAATAGAGACCGAAATTAGAGCTTTATTTTCTTTTAAAAACCATTTACTTCACATATTAGGACACTCATGCTCGCATGCGGTCACTCCTGAATGGAAAAAGGTGAATAGTTGTGGATATTCACCTTTTATTTGACCAATCAGAGCGCGCAAAAAGCACTATTCGCTGGTTTGGCAAATGCTAAAATTGTTTAACCACCTGCCTATATTATATAATAAGTTGAAAAGGTAACGATCTGTTAAATGTTAATGTGTAGGGTGTAGAATGTTTCGGTTGGGTCGGGAGGGTACGATTTAAAGATGGGGATATAGCAAGGGAGGGTCATCTAGAATTTTGTTATATCTTAGACTTATACTTGTATTTTTAATCGTTTATATTATAGGCAGATATTGTATGGGAGGTTTATTTTTATAAGGATTTTCTAAAATCTGTATAAACCTTACCAAATTATACAACTTATTTTTTTTAATTTGTATAATTAAAGAGATGAAATAAATAAATAAATAAATGTGAACAAAATTTAGATTTATTTTAACTGAAAAGATGATTATCCTTCAAAAATAGATTTTAGCTACTTCATGACTCAGTATCCACTTTAACAGTCAGATATTATGCACCTATAAGTGTTAATTTTGTGTGAGAGGGGGTGCAGACAATAAAGGCCAGATATGTTACAATGTGCCTTTTTATCTAGCTGTGGCATTCGACATTATGATTTATCCCAGGGAGTAAGGGCTATTTGTTTATCTATTCAACAGCATGGAAATGGTCATGCATATGACAGGCATTTAATTGGCCACCCTTTTCCTGCCCCCCCCCCCTCCCCCTTCCTCCATTCTTCCTAGAGTTACTTCTAATATTGGTTATGGTAGCAAGCTAGGTGCATATCATTTATAATTAAATTATTGCAAGAAAATAGTGTACATGTACTTGAACAGTTACAAACTTTTTTGTTTCTGCATTCCAGAATATTTTGTCTGGCTAGTTATAAAAGTTAATAAATATAACCCAGTTGTAAGCTCTCTAGTTGTAAGTCTCAGGCCTCCCTGAAAACCCTTATAATGTTGTATTAAAGCCCAAGCTTAACTGGGATTTTATCGTATCTTACAATGTAATACATGTATACATTTCTACACAGATCCTTCTGAACCGAGGCATTGTACATTCTCACATGTCAAGTGATAACCTGGCAAGAGAGGATTTTCTGCAGTCCCTTCAGTCGCGGGTTGAACCTAAACACAATGTTATTGAAGATGTGCTGCTGTCATGGCAGGTAAGAGGTGCCAGAGGATGTCAGTATATTTTAAACTCATGATGGGTGATTATAGGGCTTCCAAGGCATTTAATTAAATATTACTGCCAATATACGATTTATGATTTATGCGATTCATGAAAGAACGAAAAACAAGCAGTCCATGATTTGTGAAAGAATAGTTAATGATTCAATATATCAAACATGAGGAGTGCATTGTGCATTGATCCAAGCCACCATCAACACCAGAACAATGTTATAACAGCTCTAAGTTTCTCCCTATCAAAGTTAGTTTGTACTGAGTTGCAATTCGATTTCTTGCATCATATCCATTGTAATGTTTGTTCATTTTACCTTACTGAAGCAGGATTCTTTGAAGTTAATATTACACTTGCTTAATCACCCCCCTCCCAACCCGTGCAGATACCCCAGTTTAAACATATTTGGTTGCAAAAGTTTACAATTATCAAAACCTATTGTCTTTGTTCCTAGAGGGGAAGACCAATGGAACCTTTCAGCGTCCCACCTCACGCACTGTTCCAACCATCCAAATCTAAACTTGAGGCGTTGGTCAAGAAAGATTACCTTGGAAAGTCTAAGGTCAGTTCACTTCTATATCTTAGCAGATTCGTAAGAACATCTCCCAGCTGGGAGGAAAGGCCAACTTGGGTGGTGGGTTTAAGAGAAATCATACCACATGTATACTATAATTGTTTAGGTATTTTCATCTCTTTCTTGTAACATGTAGGTAGACACTGTAGTGCATGAACTGTGTTGTATTGAGACCTCACTTCGGATTCACAGCGATATTTAATTGTTAATGTTGCAGATACCATATTTTTCTTATTCAGCTGCGCTGAACTACAGTGATTCAACACAGCAGAAATAGAGTGTTAAGCCAGGCCTAACTGGTACTGAATATGTTATAAATACTTTGTAGGTGGTTGCAAGTGTCCAGGAGTTCAACTTTCCAGATAAGACTCTAGCTGAGAGGAAGTCTTCCAATACTTCTAGAGAAGTCTCTGCAAGTGGTGCCAAGCTGCAGAACGACACACAGAACACTGCAAATATTGAATTTGTGAGTACATCGACGTATTTATTTGCTAGCAAACTTAGAGCTCTCTGTTGGTAGGGCTGTGGGGTACATTGCTACCATTGCTGGTTTTACCAAGGAGATATAGCACTGAACACTATAACTTGGCTAGTTTACCGATTCAATTTTAAATCACAATTTTAAGACTAGATACCATCCAGGGCCTGGTTGCTCAAAAGCTGATTAACGTTAACCCAGGATTAGGCCTAAGTTTAGATTAAATTTCTGAACCTTTGATTTATTAGTTAATGTTTTTAAGAAGTGTTGTTCAATTAATGTCGAGTCTGGCCGGTCTGGCCAGTCAGTTCAGTGCCCTATGTTTCTACAAAAGCTTCACATCAGAACAAACGACCTGCACAGTATTTCTACTCCAGTAACAGAACCAGTCTGGCCTTAACTAGTTCTGAAAGTTATTCCATCCCATTTGCTTGAGCCGGCCAGACCAGCCAGATCTGACAAATGGAAAGCGCCCTAGATTTGGGTAAAATAGGTTTCTAAAATTAGATTTAGATTCAGATTCAGTTTAAATTAATTATAAACTGAGCTTCCATTACAATATTTTTGCGTGAATTTCTGGACATATGGGCACTATGATACATATGGCTTTGAGCACCTTCGAAGGCTACCATAACAAAATATAGCATTATTGTGTGTTTATTCTTGTCTCATTCATCATTACAATTATCCTGTAGAAATTTGGTCGAGATCGTCTTCTGAAGGATTTGAGAAAGAAGGAGACGAGGCAGTCGTTAAAGCGAGTAACGCAGTCACGACCACCAACAAAGCCTCTCCCTATACTGCCAGCCCGGGGCTCGCACTCCCCCAACCTTCCCCGCTCCCTATCCCCCAGGCTGGCGGAGTCACCAGTGGAATACAGACAACAACCGTCACCATCAGCGAGGAAGAAGTATTCTGAAGGCAGTTTAATGCCAAATTCGATCAGCCCTGTCAATTTGGTGAGACTTTAATTTGTTATGCTCATGTTCATGCTCGTCCTTGTACTTGTCTTGTTTTTGTTTTGTCTTGCGCTTGTGCTTGTGCCTGTGATTGTGCCTGTGTTGTGCTTGTGCTTGTCGGCTTGTGCTTTTGCTTGTGCTTGTTGGCTCGTGCCTGTCGGCCCCTGCCTGTGTTGTGCTTGAGCTTGTCTTGTCAGCTTGAGCTTGTGCATGTGCTTGTCGGCTTGTGCTTGTGCTTGAGTTGTACTTGTGCTTGTCAGTTGTGTTGTACTTGTGCTTGTGTTGTATTTGTGCTTGTCAGTTGTGTTGTGTTTGTTGTTTGTCGGCTTGTACTTGCGCTTGTATTTGTACTTACACTTGTGCTTGTGCATTGGTCAATTTAGAATATTGTTTTATTGGCCAATGCGATTGTGATTTAGAGAACTGCACATTGCACTGTGTTTGCGTGACTGCACCACTAAAATCAACTGATATCTTTACATCTGTGTGATTAGATACAGCGGAATTGAACTTACATTAATATTGTCTATTTGTGACGCCTTTTGAACGTTTTGCAAGCTTCTGCAAGTCGATAAAATTAGAACTTGAGACAACGTGCGTGTGTTCTCGTTTGACCCGATCTTTCCACCGTAGCCCCCTAGGAAATATTCAACCGGAGATCAAAGCAGGCCGCCTTCAAAGCCACTTCCACCATCGCCAAAGGAACTTAGATCATCAGCTTTCTCGGCCCCTCTTCACTCTCCAAGTCCAAGGCGGCCCAAGCCAATGATACCCCTTTCCCCCATAAGGATTCAAGATGGCCCCAGAGAACGGAACTCTAGAGATGACATGACTGTCACAGTACAGCTAGTCATTACACGGACAGTGAAAGTCAGCAAGCAAGCTTCGTCACAACAGCTATCTAGAGCAGCTGCCGATGCACTCAATGTGTCCCCGGACACATTCACCATGTGGTAAGTTTTGCTAGGCTAAAGAAAGTTTTAGGACGCTTTTCATTATCAGGGTAAGCCCTGCAAAGAGATCGATTAGATTCAATGTTAATGGAAAGGTCAGATCCAAACGTGCAATGACAGAGCGCCCGAAAGTTGGAGAACTTGCAGGCTTTGGCAGACTTTGCATCCGTGTCAGAATGCACCCTAAGAAATTAACAACCGTGTATCATATTCTTGACAGAATTTATTTTCCAATTTTGGAGGATTCGCAACAAGCACATGTACGCAAAAAATCGCGCAAATTACGAGGTTCGTAAGTGTCTCTTAATTATTGCTTTTTAGCACAAGAACTACACTTTTTTGTGACCTTTTGTGTTTTGTGTTAGATTATAATTGTACAAAACGCTATGTATGTTCTTCCCTGTAACATATATTGTTGGTGTGCATTTACTTCTGTGGTTTTGCTACGTTAATAATTCGGTCAGGATAAAAGTGGTCTTTCAAAGCAAAAATTAAATCTCGCAAAGGTCACAAATCTTCAAATTCTCAAAATAAAATTCCCGCAAAACTGCCGTGTTGTAAGGTATTTTAGTCTCTGACTACTAAAAGAGAACTATTAATTACGTATTTACAAGACTGATTAAAGAAATATCCGAATGAACATTTTAGTATAAATGACTACATAGAAATAATAATGTGTTTTTTTCTTTTACACACGAACAGGTCTTCGTTCGTTCACCTTACCTTCGAACCTTTGTTTTCAGTGTGAAATTATTGTATTTATAAGAAAACACATTTTCAAATAAACTATTTGATACCTGAACAGGCTGCACAAAAAAATCCCCTAACATTGAAGTTCACGCAGAGACGTTTACATTAAAACTGGCTTGAAATAGTTGTGCTATTTCACACATAAATTAAAAAAAGTGTGCTTCACGAGGTTCTGCTCTTTCGCGCCTGTGACCACATGAGAAATATATTTCTTAACTGAAGCTTTCATTGATTACCATATATAGGAATGCGAGGGTTCGAAGGTTCGTTCAAAAACTCAACGAACCTTCGAAGGACTTTTTTGGCCTTCCTCTCAGCTCTAGTTCTTACCAGACTTATTTCTTACCTTATGATTGTGTGCCAATTGTGTACTGTCAACAATGAAACAGTTCAGTTTACCTATGTTGATGCCACAGTCTCACATTTCATAAATAGCTACAGAAAGTGTTCTGTTGCTCCAAAAAATGCATTACCATCACCATCGCCATTACCATTACTGGTCGTTATCGTTATCGTTACCGTTACCATTACGATCTGATACTGATGTAACTACAATTTCTGTCGGGTTCTGTTCAGTAGCAGCTATATCTGAACCATAAAGTAAACAAAGGTAGCCTGGTGTTCCTGTCAAGAGATAGCTGTTGATTACTTCTTCCTTGTTACCCTCAGGTATACTAAGGACAGCGAGCTGACAAGTGTTGAGGACCACAATCTGGACGATATGTGGAGTTTGACCAATAATAACCCTCTCAACTTATATTGTTACGAGAAGAAATGACTCCATTACGTATTAGGTACTGGCTAAGACATTCAGCTGAATAGTATAGTTCCTGTCAACAATAAACGGGGGGATTCTAACACGTTTTCTCGTGCAAGCAAGATGGAAAGGCACTCCTTCGTTTTAGAGACCCAACTGATCCAGGATGCATTGCGAGTAGACAGCGAGCCACCAGTGCAGTATTGTCAAATAAAATAGTGGGTACTGCGTTGTCTTCTAATTGTTTCTTAATAAGCATAGATCGGGTTTCATACGATTGTCGAACAGCAAACAGCATGGCGTTGCCAAAGTTTTCTTTCAGCCAATGAAATTTGTGAGAGTTCCCCGTTGTCTCTGGTAATGAACAAGCACAAAGGTCATTACATTGTCACTACAAATGTATACTCATTTCATTTTCATTTGGCAGTCATGTCAATCCAAAAAGCGAAGAATTAAGAATTGGGCCTTGATAGGAGCACTTAGCCGCCCTTATGATTGATCAATGTGAATGCAGTGACAATGACATGCGAATGACTTTCTATCAATCACACGAATACAGACATTGTAAGCTATCGATTGGGTTTTCAAACCACCAGTCAGTGAAGCTAGAGGACTGAGCGGACATGACTGCCAATGGTACAAGAGACTGACATAAGCTAGAGAACAATCGTGACAATTTTTTAGAATCTATAATCTATTTATAGATGCGAAATAGTTACAGATATTTATAATACACAGCAACAGTTTCTAACAAAAATAGGCTCTACACTCTTTGTACATCTTCCAGACACAATCAACGACATTGCCTGTAACTGGTGAATGTTCGTTGGCCCGAAACAGAATATATTTCTAACATAGAAAGAGTCCCACAATATATTTGGAAGATAATTATGGTAAGCCGACTATGGTTAACTTACTTTAGTTACATATTCACTTGGCCAATGATATTTCTTGACAATTACGTGTTAATCTCATTGAACACATTTACAACGCTGTTCACACTAATTTTTAGATTATTGATCGTAATGCATGACAATCGGTCACAGTCTGTTTTTCTTGAGGCATTCTACATTAAGAATTTAAAGCCCAACTTTAATGAAGGCCTCAAAGCCTCTAGAGAATTAGACCTTTTCTGTAATCTTATTTTATTTCTGTGACATTGTCAATACGTTAATTATCCTTGCCACAACATCCTGCTAGTTCTATCATTTTAATTACATGATTATGACTCTGGAATGGAGCCGAAATATTGTATTTCATCTTGTACTAAACCGAAACTTGTTTTTACAATGATTTCTATTCTAGGAATAGTTTTCATCCTCATTTCTTGACAAGATACAAGAAAGTCAATTGAATATATCTGAGGCATTCGATTTGGGATACAAATGATAAGTAGATTTTTTTTCATCTACTTGAGCCACTACGATATGTTTATAGAGGCACCCTTGCGTACAGCCCAGGGTAACTAACATCTCTGTTGGACACTATCTGCTGTAGTAGAAACGCCACGAGAAATGTAACTACGATGTACATTACTCACGGTTTTGTACTTAAACAAAGTGGGTTGTGCAGGATATATAGAGATTCAAGTTGAGCGGGAATTTGGTAGTTAGAAGTGATATAGAAAAATATTTTTTTAAATTGAGATTAATTTATTGCAATGTCAATAAAAATCACTGATCGTAGGGATATTGCTACTTGTCTGTCCCTGATGAGATTAAACTATTTTGCAACAGATTTTGCGTTAATCGCCTTCTTACTTCTCGCTTATTATATTTATCAAATTGTCTGCTGGTCGACATCTGTATTGAAATAGGACGCTAAGTATTGGATACGCAGGATAGGTGACGCACGTCAGGGTTTCAACATGGCGCCCGCACTACCTATGGCTCTCGTACACCTTGGTTCGCAGTGGCTGTAGAGGCCAGCTGATTTATCAGTTAAGTGAATCAATGAATCATGGGTCAACTTTCAATTCTTAATTTTTCGGAAAGTTAAAATCATTTCTAATCGTTAGGGGTTTGGAAACAAAACTGCTGAAAAACGAGATTTGGAATTTGACTCTGATTCATTTGACTCATGAAAAGATTGATCTCGTGGATATATGTTATCGTTCAATTTTTCAAGATGGGTACATACATCCTGACATTCATCAGAGGTATGACATAGAAGTAGGAACACACGCCGTCAAGGTGAAACAGGTTATTGTGTCAAGATGTGACAAATCGGATCTGTGGTGTGGTAGTGGGCACACTATCAAGATGATACAGGTTACTGCATCGAGATACACATACAGCAGATGTATGGTATAGCAGTGGACACACTTCACATCTAAGTGATACCAGTTAAATAGGGTCATCCTGGTATACATGTATGGTATAACGGTGGGCACACACCTTGTCCAGGTGATACAGGTCAATGCATCAAGATACGGCCGTATATCCGGACATACGTCAATATAGTATAGTAGTAGGCACATCACACACTATTGGCCAGGTGACACAGCTCAATGCATGGAGATAACATCGGAGTTATGGTACGTAGTTCGGATTTTACGAAACCATTTCATATTGTTTTCTTAAATCAGGGAATTCGTTTTAATTAAATTATTTATGAATTTTCAACCACCGGGGCTGGAATTCAACTGGGACATTGTACTGTCTCCTGCTCCTGTTGCTTTACTAGAAAGAATAACCACAATTCCTTTCAGTTTGGCTATGTATTTAGAGGTTAAAGCACTCTTGCGCGTGCTTTGTCGGCAAGTTCATGTATTCACCGACAAAGCATAAGCAAGAGTGCTTTGACACGTTTAATATTCAAGTTGAGTTCGCTGCAAGATACTAAACAAGACACAAAACACGCATCTAATTGAACAAGGGAAAACCGAATTTCATTCATGAAATGCTGCCAGGTACTGAACTCAGGTGAACCGAATTGAAAGTAACTAAATTTATCAAGGAAATAAAGCCATTCGTTTCCCCGTTTGTCGCTTACAACTAGGGACCATTCATTATTTATGCCAGGGGGTGGGCTGGAAAGAATTGGGGGGCATTCAGGACATTCAGAGGGGGGGTCATCAGAAATTCTGCATACAAAGAGGGGGGCTAACTGCTTTTTAATAAATGCTTTCAATGCTCCTCTTCAATAATGGTACATGGTTGTGCGCCCCTTAAACGTAACAGTTCATGTATCACGGTTCAAAGTAGACTACTAGTAGTCCCCTTTTCCCTCTGTAATCCGTCGAGAGTTGCAAAAAAAGCCACGTGGACAGGCGAGAGGGAGGACGCCCCATTCTCGCCTTTTGCGCGCTGTACAGCTCTTATTTTCACTAACTCTCGACGGATTACAGAGGGAAAAGAGAGGCTACTCACAGTCTAGGTTCAAAGCTAATACAGAAAATAGTGACGGTATCGAGAGAATGATGTACCAATATTACGTCCAGATCAAATTTGGTGGAATAACTGTGTTACTGTGTCACAAATAAAGAAGAGTTGGAGAAAATGGGCATTAATTTACTTGGTATAGTAAGTTGAAGCTGATGTCGAAGATTAGGGCGCTCAAAATGTTGTCTGCCGACAGATCAAAAACAGTGACACCAAAACGACTAAAGCAATCAAGTAAGTCTTCTATTATCAAATATTTTCATTTGTAGAATACATTGCTCAATTTTACCATCGCTTTCCACAAGAAGGTTTTTGTCAGGGAGAGAAATGTATCAACATTGGTTTCACAATTTCTACTCGTTTGAATCTCACAGTAATTTCAGGACCAGACTGTTTGCACTTTTAAAGGAGTAAATTGAAATTCGTAGCCACTTCTGACTGACTGATAAAATTATTATTTTTGTTTGTTCATTTCTAGCATTGCCTTGGGCTCCAACCTTATCATTTGAGCCAAAAAATAGCAAAGGAGGCTATTTCAGGTATCTTTACAAGGATCCAAAGCATGAACTGACAAAATTCTTCAATGAAATACTGCCGCAGACGTACAAGCATGCCCACCCCTATCTATTAATGGGCTAATTCGCTAAGTACTTTTACAAAGACAGGTTTAAAACAACGAAATTGCTTGAGAGGGTCCAACATGATCTTGCATGGTGTTCTTTATTCTGATGCAAATGAGGCATCTTGTTTTACGTTTTTGAGTGTACATCTTACAAATTATCTAAGGCAAAATCACATGGACACTGTGTCTACTGGACTGAACAAAGTGGAAGAGATAAGATC
>JANVCK010226491.1:0-10351 GCA_026546655.1 Epizoanthus illoricatus | reverse complement strand
TTATTATTATTATTATTATTATTATTATTATTATTATTATTATTATTATTACCACCACCTGATAATGCCAAAAGGGGCAGCTCCAGGAAATGCAGAAGGGGAGGATGGAGGGAGGGGGGCACTTTTATTGCATTTTTCTCATCAAGTTTGGAATAGCAAGTGTGAAGACGAAAGGGGGTCCGTGGCCCCCTCGGTCCCCTCCCTCAAAGCTGTCCCTAGATAAGACATTTGACAGACAGGTAATTTAAGCCCCCCAGGGGGAGATAATATAGGAAATATAGTAATTAGATGTACACTGCTCAAGACACACTCTACTATTTCAGCGTACTTAGGCCACACAAAAGTAATTTAATTAAAAATGCAAAATCTACAAAGAAAAATATAAGGAAAATTTGCAATCATGCTCTCAGATTTTATAAAATCAACATTCCTGATTTTTCTTATCTGGGTTTATATAGATTTTTGTATTCAAAATTCCAGACTTTCATTTCCAGAATTTTTCCACAGCATTTTTTTAAATTTTCCTGACTCAAAGAACTGCTTGTGAAGCAAGAAACACATAGGCAATTCTCATAAAACTGCACATTGAAAGACAAAGACTGGAAGACGTGGATCAAACACAGAAAATCCAGACTTTCCCAGACCTTAACTTTATTTTACAGACTTTTCCAGGTCTGGAACACAGGTCTTTGAATTTCAAAACTTTTTCGAGACTTTCCAGTTTTGGTATATATGAACCCTATCTTACAAAAGGATGTTAGCTCTATTAATTATAAGTTACCCCACTACTCTACTGTAATTAATTAACTGCATACCTCTCGACAATTTTTCTTAATTTCTGTCATCTTGCCTGAGAAACAAGCATCACGGCATGGCTGTCCTGAAACTACCAACAAACAGCAGCTTGCAGGAAAGTTTGTCATGTTGATACTCTGGCTTAATCCACTGAAAACTGTTGATGTAAAAAGATGTGTTATTTGATACAGAAAGAGTGGGGTGGGACGAAAATATATGAGAACTGGTATAAAGAATTCAATTTTATATCTGACAGGGGTTTGAATATATCTTTGATTTATACTAAAAATAATGTGGTTGCTCTTATTATGCTGAAATCAAATGGATGTACTGTATAGAGGTTTAAGATAATATTAAACTCAACAGTCAAACAATAGTGTGCCAAGCAAATATTCTCTGTAATTAATGACCACTCCCTTAGTAAAGCAAAATTAAATCTATTGTATTAATTATATTTCCCATATCAACAGCTGCTGTTTTATGAGTGGGCATGGCTGTTTAGCTTCTCATTATTCACTTCTGCAGGACCAAAAGCATTCAGATGTGCCACAAGAACACAAAGTCTTCCTGTTATCTAAATAGGCAGCCATCATCTGCTGCTGCTTAAAAAACTATCCCCATTTATCATCAGTGCCCACTTGTATCAATTTATTCAGCCACACAACATTTTATTTTATTTTTTAATTCCAGCAGATATAGTGCAGCTATATTTCTCAGTCTCAAACTGATATCAGATGAATTTTAGCCTTGTTTTCTAAATGTATGTCATTTTACATGTAGCTGCCTCTTGAACTTCAATCAATGGATGCTAGTGTTCTAGTGGTCACATAGATCTGTATTGTTTTTTTAGTTTTTCAAAAGAATGGTTTATTCTGAGTTGTATTCCAAAAACAACCTCCCTCCCTCATAAATTTTTGAAAAATATTGACAATAAACCAGAATACAATTTTAGGTGGCCAAACACACCAATAGCAGCCACTATACACCTTGTGAATGTGAAGAGTTTTCATAACATTCATTCCCCCCCCTTAAAAGTTCAAAAATTCAATGAGCTTAATAGTGAGCATTTGCAAATATGTTTCTCTAAGATTCATTAGTTAATTCTTGTAAATAGCTATACAACATTATCACTAGTTACAGAATCAAATAAAATTTTTTAGGCTTTACAATTGGGTTAAAATTGTTTGAAACCAAATGTTTTCGACTTCAAACGTTTAACAACTTTTAAGTCGAAAGCGTTTGGTTTCAAACAATTTTAACCCAATTGTAAAGCCTAAAAAATTTTATTCATTTTATCCTTAGCGAACTTATGTTAAACATAGTTACAGAATCATTTTCTGACTCCTTTTTGACTGTGCGTGGGCTGCATCATGCTGTCTGAAATTTCAGCTGGGCAACAAGTTCAATATTATCAAAAACTCATTTTAGTTCTGTTTAACGCACCTGCCAGCACTCACAAAATTCAAAGAAAAACCTAAGCAAAAAGTAAGTAGCTTTATAGTCACACTTTGTTGGTTCATTGATTTCAAACTATCAAAGTCACTTAGGATATAGACAGCAACAAAGATTTGTTCAATAACCAAATTATTTTAATATTCATGAATTAATGTTGTGGCCTTTCATACGCACGCTAAAAACATCAAGTTGTTTTTCTGCTTCATTTTTACCTTATCAGCAAAGAAGCTAAATATATATTGGTTTTGAGGAAGACATTTACATGTAGTTGTAGATCAAAAGTTGTCCAAGTTGTAGACAATGTGGCACCAAATGAATTGCTCTTCCCTCTTAGACTAATGGTCTCCATGAATAAGACATTTTAAATCATCAAACAATATAGAAATATACTGATGCAAACAAAATGTATATAAAATACTTCACAGAAACACCTGCATACACTTCATTTCAATAAATATATTATCACAATATGAAAAATCAAGGAAAAGGTAATATGTCAATGATGCTAAATATAATTAGAACTTACTGCATGAATGATGCTCTCTTGGCAGATATAAACTGCTACTATCCAAATGTCACGACAGATATGTCTAACTTCCTGTGCTATATTGACCCTAGCTAATTTTAAAAGTAACTGATGCATGAAATCTAGTTCTGTATCAAATCTTCATTGTTAACAAACTTTGTAATTTCTGCACAGGAGTTTACTCTTTACAAAGTTCCTAATGCTAACTAATATCTTAAAATAGTCATGACAGTAATGTAGAGGGTCATACCAGAAAGGAGAGTACAGATCACAGTTCACGGAAAAAATAAAATAGTCAATTTCTTACATTTCACTGATAACAAAACACCCAATTCACATTTCACCCCTGATACAACTAAACAATACAACTACATTTCCTTAACATCCCTACATCAATGGTAATGCTCGATATTCGAGGTTTTAGCATGTGTCTGGATCTTGTCCTGTTCCTGGTCACAAAAATTAAACAAAATCACAATTAATGGGAACTTAAAACCAAATTTTCATTCACAAATAAAAATTTAGCCAACTCACAATTCACCAGAATCACTTGAATTACATTTCAACATTACACCCTCAATGAAAAGATAGGAATGGAAAAATTGAACTATGAAAGCTCAAAACCATACTCATACAATATATTTTCTAAGCAAACAGGAATGTATGATCAATATGATTGTTGTCATTGGCTCCTCAAAAACTTCTTACTAAACTTTCAAATCAAACTGAAATCCATCTGTGAAGCCTCTGTCGAATCACACAACTTTTAAAAAATGATCAAAATAAATGTAGTTAAAAAGATGTCTTCTGTCTTGTTCTTCTCCTAAATGGCCTGGAATCAAAATATTATCACATATTAAATGCAACTTTCAATCTCATAATAATTATTTGAAATGTTTCTACACATAATATATAAAAATTATGTTTCATATTAAATCAGTAGTTATTTATCAAATATCTTCTGGCTGTCCTTGAAAAGAATTTGATTACATCTCTGATAGGAAATAAACAAAAAAATTGTATCCTTTTCTTCAGAGAGTTATTTTCTTTGTCTGTTTTTTTGTGCCTGTAATTTCCTGTTTCTAGAACTACTGTGTACACTACAGGATTGAACAAAGAACTTCCATCTCCATCACAAACCAAGAGAACAACTACAGAAACTGAGTGTCAATTCAGGCTGAAATGTCTGTCCACTAGTAATGAGTTTATCTAACTGAGTAAATAGTGACTAATTACTTATAAACAGCTTTACTCAGTGATTCTTAGATTCACAGCATCCAAAAATATACTGAACTGATTTAAGGCATCTTGTATACCTGGCAAATTATTGTTGGGAGAAAACCTGACAAAATTCTGGCAGTAACCCTGCAATGGGCTTGCATCCCATCCTAGGGGAGAAGCTTGGAACACTCCTAATTGGTAGTCACTTCATGATAAAGAATAATGCAACTGATTGACATAATGTTCATTAAAAGAGATAAATGATTTAACAGCTAAAAGTTCTTTTAGCCTTTTAGAAAGTGATCCCAACAATTGATCTAATCCCAACAACAAAATCCTTCAATCCAAAATGTAAATCATACCAAAAATTACCCAGGCCAGGGACTACACTTGACATTTTCATGATGGGGGAGGAGATTCTTTGAGGTTTAACAAAGAGCAAAAGATTAGTTTGTGGACCACCTGCAATTTTTGTGGGTGCTGGAAGTTTAAGTGGCTCCTCAACGGGCTCTGAGTTAAAATGCCAGATCAGCATATTCAAACATATTGTGGTGACAGAATCACATACATCGGTACGTACTTGTATGATCAATTTTAGAATGTTGGTAGGTACCTAATGAGTTGATTTTTCAACTAATAATATTCTGGGAAAAAAATATTTTGTAACCAGCCCAGTCTGAGTCTTTTAACTAATTCCTGAAAACATTTTAGGTGGCCATGGTGCCAGCCAACTGTACTTTTGAGACATTTTAACCGGCCCTCATCAAAAATCCCAATTTTTCATACCCTGCGTAATTTTAATCAATAGGAATTTTTTGTGTATAAATTTTAGATCTCAGCCTATCAAAAGTATCGCAAGCTACATGCTGCTACATAGATCACTTTCAGCAAAAAATCAAAAAGTAAATTTTAATAGACCTGCACCAATACACTAAAAAAAATAATGCTTTGAACAGAAGTTGCTATTTTTTATATTTTTTAAAAAACTTCCCTTCTAATTATGAAGCTACACAAGAGTTTAAGTTCAACTGTGCAGTGTCACTGTATAGCTTAAGTACAATAATATATAATTATGAATCATGTAATTAACTATCAAAGGATTAAATAAATTACAAAATAAACAAACTGATATTATTTAATGATTTGGTATATCTACAAAAAATGTTACTCTTTTAAAAAAGCTAATAAAGTTTGTTTTCATTTCTTCAACCTTTGAAAACTGACATGGTAAGAAGTTAGCTGGTTGTCTCCTCAGACACATGTATTCCATATTGCAAGGACAGCTTTATTTGGCAAAACTGTGACTTTGATTGACAGTAACCAAATGTTAATTGGCATTTCGCTTGCAAAAAGACCTACCCTGTTGCAGGGTTTCCAATAAGAGCCGGCAGCTGGCGAAATTCGCTATCTACTCTAGTCATTTGTGCCGACTACTTTATGAAGACAAAGTAAGAATCTCTATTGGAAATAGTATGAAATGGGATGATTTTAATGTTATTTCTCCGGCTAGCTACTTTGTAGATGGTGCAACCCTGTTGTTATGTACTTATCTAGTAGTCAATTAAACCACATTTTAAAGCAGATTTGGAACACTGAAAATTCCTTGTGGGTATTATCACAAGATGTGTATCAAGCACTGAAGTGACTGTACACTTTCCAGCTTGCAAAACACAGAAATATGAGCACAAAAATCCTTGATATTTTAGGTATTTTCCTGGCATATGTCTTATTCTGGCAAAAATACCAACTTGTCTAGATAGCACATGATAAAATCCACAACATACTAGAGGAAATTGCTTAAGCTATGGAAACTGACAATTTGTAGTCCATGCAAAGCAGACACACTTGCTGCTGAAAATACTCCTTGCACATAAACGACATCCACTTAAATATATGCCACACAGCGCCAATAGCAGCCTAAAATTTAAAGATCGCTTCAGTAAATCGCTTGGTATAAACATTTCAAGAACTCCAGAGGGGGTAAAGTGCGAAAATGGAAAAATACCAAAACATTCATGAATAACAAAGTCAAAGATCCGAACAATGGAGTTAGTAGCATGTTGGCAGTTGACAAAAACCAGAAGTTCTAAAAGGGTGGGAAGCTTGCAACCCATTCAGAGTAAATAACCATTGCCCAAACCACTCAGTAAATAATTTATTCGTGCCTCTGGCTTGACGAAAACCACTTACATGTTATCTGAAATATACAAAAATGCCATTAGGAAAGAACTACTCACTAACTCAGTACTCTCCCTTTGTGCTTGAATTAATAGCGCTTGATCATGACACCGAACACTATAGACGGCGGCCACCGCCACGCTAGCCCACATTCCTCAACCAGATTTTCTAGAGCAATTCAGTTGTACTTCAATTCATCTAGAAACGCTTAAAAATAATAAAGAAACAAGAACAATGCTGGGCCCAATTAAATTTCCATTAAGCTCGAATTTGCTCGGGTTTGATGCTTGGTTAAAAGGTTGCCATTAACAACACCGATTGATAACTCGCCTTAACCCAGCAAGGTTAATCTACACAGCAAAGATTATATGTGTAAACACGGGCACGAAACCACAAAAAGTGTCCTGTTTGCTGCAATGTCCCGTCGCTGGCTACACAGGTTTGTTTCAGAGAGCAAGCGCTGCATTCCACCAAAAATTCTCAAAGGAATTTACAGACAAAAGCCGGAGTAATTTGCAAGTGGCGATGACGGACCGACGGTCTAGTTTCCACTTAACGCCAAATACAATACTCTCAAATATTCTTCTGATTTTAACTCCAAAACAGCTTTGTATGAATCAAATATCTACAACAAGAGCTTACTTGATGTAAACCGACGCAGTCCATGGTTGAACTGATAGCTTAAACGAAGCAGACAGGGTTTTTGCCTTACCTAATTGGGCTATTATGCCAAGCAAGACCTTTATTTGCAAAAGTTATTAGTGGAAATTAGACTAACAATACAAGATATAGCATGACAATATATCTTACTTGGAATTGTTGCGTTCAAGCAGCCCCAAAATTCGACCTGAAATGAAGAAATAAGTATGGATATTTTAAACACTTTAGATAGAATTTCACGGCAAAGCTACGAACCTGATGCCCTGGCGCACTGATCCGTAAGTGATCGTTCGATTTGGTATTGAATCACCGTGTGTAAATCTGCTGTTCAGAAATGCATTTCAATTTCTCAACAAATTGTTCAATAAACGCTTACCAAATGTGCTGGGCAGTTTAATGGAAGTTCCAAAAGCTGCTGAGCCCTCTTCCGCACAGCTGTGAGCGCATTCAACTGATTAAGAAAGAAAATAGAGAGTTAGGTTTCACATGGCACTCGCTTCTTGACTAAAAACAAGAACGTTTGAATTCAATCGCAAAACAAAGTCACTGATCACTTCACGTAAGTTAACCAATTCACACTTCTCATTCGAGCGAATGTAATAGCAAATGTTTGGAAATTACTCCCCGTAAAATGATCGCTTGTATGTACAGCTCGTAAGCTCAACAATGAACTCTTTCGAAGCACCTCTCTTAAACTACACTTCCCCGCCGCGAAAGATAAAGAACGGGATATGAGCGACCGATTACCTTATTACAAGCAACCCTGCACGCATCGAATCCCACTGAATGGCGACAACAATCTATATCTACGAGATAAACAAAGTGCAAGTTAGTAAACTGAATAGCAAAGGCATTGAAAATCTTGCAATTTAAACTCAAATTGCCCTGGGAAAGCACCAAGGTTTCGTAAAGTTCACACATCCCGCAAATTTACCGGAAATTTACATTGAATTCAATAGAACATCGTCGCGTGGATGGCCTAATTATTTCTTCTGTTAAATCCACAAACGCTGATTAATTCTAACAATTTAAAACCAACGACATTCGCTAACACCATAAATCAGCTTCACGCAAGATTCTTTGGGATTCTGAGATCGGATCATGGCGCTGCTAGAGCGCCTCACAAAAACCACGTATAATGTTGCTTGCTTCAACAAGCACAACTTTGAAGAGCGCCAACTGAAAAAAGTAATCTGCCGAGTCCACGGCGAAATGACCTACCTTTTGTTGAAGCAACGGAGGATAAAAGCAACAGTGTGCTAACAAGCACAATCATGATTCCATTGAACGTCTAAAGTACGCATGAGATCCCTGAGAGCGTCTGCAATACAAGCATATAAAGCTGGGGAAATGTGTCTTGCGTTCAACGCTCGAAGTCTATGTGACACAAATGGTCTCTGAAAGGCGAAAGAACCCCGGGGCCAATCGGCTCACACTTTGGCCTAACAGCCTGCTCGCTGATTGGTCAGACAATTTCCCGCTAATTAGAAGGTTTGACGAGTGCTGTTGTAAAGAAACCCCTTGAGTTTGTTTTGTGTTGTAATCTTAATGGACAGAATCAGTATGTTTTGACAGCTCGGAAGGCGCAAAAATGACCTCGCTTCTTTTGTTTATCTTTGATTATTTACAGTACTTGGGATTCAAACCATAACTTGCATATAAATAGGTTGGAAGAAGACACGCGCTATTCACGCTGAGAAAAACCACGCGAAAGTCAGAATCTCAAAAAAACAGCTCCAATTTCTGAACATTTTCTTTTACTCCCTAAACTGTATTCCCCGACGGTTCAAGACCTCTGATGTCGGCAAAATAATCCGAGGAGAAACGCGGCGGCCTTCAGAGTTTTAACAAAAACAAGAATCGAGGCTGGGTTTCAAGTAATGTGAAACCAATGACCCTGCTGTACGTCTAGCTGTGCTGTGGGTTGGTTTCTGTTAAGCCTTGAGTCTTTTCTGCGGAAATTTTTAGGCGGATTAAAGTAAGTTTTTCCTGCTTCCGCTGGTAAAAGATCAAGATCTTTACTCGCTAATCGGGCATGACAAAGCTGATGTCCTATAACACACGAAAAACAGAAAGTTGAAACATTTAAAATACTGAGTGTTGATTATTTTCTGTTCCCAGGTATAGATTAGGTTTTTGTTTTTGTTTCATTTCTGGTTGGGGAGCGTGTTCTCTCAGGCAATTTCCTGGCAGACATTTACAGTACAAATTAGAATGTGACGTCTTGTCAAAGTGACTTAATGGATTTGGAAACGGCGTCTGTCGTTTCTAGAGGTGAGAATGACATCTCGGTTAGATTGACGACTTGATAATGAACCTGGAAGATAAGCTAAAAATCCAAACATTTCGAGACAAAATACGCCAGATACTATCTGAAACTCGATTTACAGAAATCAAACACTCCTCGCCCAAGCCACCAAATTTTCATTTCTACTTAATTCATTCCACTGACTGTTTGCCTTTTTCACTGAGAAGTAGCACTGCACTGAAACGAAAAAACAATCTTTATTTTTCCTTTGGCCGTTGTTTGAGTATTTCATCAAACTAGATCTGGCATTGTTTATGCATGGTTTAATTTGTTTATTTGTTTTTAGTCTTCCGAACATTGTGCTTTTAGCCAGTTTGTTTCAATGTTTTGGTGCTTGCATGCCAGGCGACAACAGCATGCCGAATTACACTTCTACATTTTTGTTATTGCCTGAAGCACTCACGGCTGACCATAAATCCATGCACGATACTCGGACATATATATTGCTATTTCACACAATTCAAAAGGATCACGGCACTGGAGATTTAGCGCTTTCTTTCAACAAGTCAACTGTTTGGAGATATTTTAATATTTAAAATATATTGCTTTGAGACGGCTTTGTGAATGTGATAAGCTTAATGGCTGATTTCAAAATAGCTTTATAATTGTTCGATTTCGTCAGTGACAGTAGTTTGACGCACGCTGTGGGCCAGTTATTATAAAGAGCATTCCACCTCGCCTATATTCCCCTAACACTCCCGACCCAATTGATGGTCTGCGGGGGTCTGCGGTGCCAGCATACAGAGTAGTAGAGTCTAGAGTATCACGTCACTGTCAATACTTCCCGCAATACTCCTTCCACGTTTAAGACCGTTCAATACTACTGGAAATACTTTGGACTTGAAATCCAACTAACAGTGGTGTTTTAAGTTTTGCCACGTTATTAGAATCAGATCGCAGCCAGATTGAATCTGAATGATCTCGATAGCCTCTGCCTCGTTTAATAATAATAGCCTGCGTGATCGTCGAGAACCGCGAAACGAGCAGCGAAGCCACAAGAGCGAGTCGGCGAGTGAAGGGCTCGTTCTCGCGGCTTCGCCGTTCGTTTCCCAGTTCTCGACGATCTAGAACGCCGAGCTACGCAGGCTACGGCCTCGTTGGTGGGATTGATCTCGCCGGGGCGGCGCCCCCCCCGGGGCGGGGGGGGGGGGGGGGGGGGGGGGGGGGGGGGGGGGGGGGGGGGGGGGGGGGGGGGGGGGGGGGGGGGG
>JANVCK010226380.1:0-10353 GCA_026546655.1 Epizoanthus illoricatus | reverse complement strand
TAAAATTTTAGGCTAAATAGGTTCTTATGTAGAGGGGGCTTAAAATGAGAATTTTAGCCTAACAGGTTCTTAAAACCAGGTTCTTATACGCGGGTTATTACTGTAGCAGATATTTATAATAGGCCTTCTCTCTTGTGAAGGTTAAATCCTCTGGTATTTGGCTTCACATGCGCACAGAATGCGTTGTTCATTTGTTTGCCAAACTTTCACCAGTTCATGACCGGCATACTGATTCACTCGGGAATTTTCTTGTTTTTGTGTTCCAAGTAAGACAGTAACTGGAATTCCAAAGATGCAAAACTTTAGCCTTTGCTTATCGATATAGCAAAGACTGTATTGGGGAGGATAAAATAGTGGGGTTTTTTTACTTTATTGTTAAAGGCAGGCCCTTTGCTGGAAGATTTTAAATCCAAAGTAATTTGATTAACGTATGTTGCATTGGAAACAACGAATGACCATATTTGGTCGCTTAAGTATATTTCAGCTTACATTTCGCTGACTTTGCAAGAACGTTTACGATCTTGTAGAGATATTAAAACAAAATGTATAGTAATTATTATTATTCAATATATGAATTGAGACTGTAAAAATTTAAGTATCAGAAAAGCAATGCTATGTATTTTCAGAGCCAGAAAAATTAAATTATTTAAGCTGTTGGGAATGTGTATTGGGTATTTTGCCTGTTTATCAAATTCCTGGGTGCCCTGCTGGAATAGTTGCCGTGACCTTTCGAAAATAATCCATCCCTTGTTCTTCTCCTCCCAATAATACTGATCAGCCCAGTACATTTTCTACTATTAAAATGCTAATGCTTAATGCTCAACTTTCTTACTAAATTGCGAGTGGTTATTTGATGTGGCTCGTACCTGTTTTCAATATTTAGAAAATGACTACTCGCGTATCCTGACAGTTTACTAACCGTTGATTGTTGGTGTTGGTAGAACAACTCTTCGACGTATCAACAATTGCACTTATATTGTAATTATGGTTTCCATGGCAACATTACAGAGGCTCAAATCTACCCAATTTTTAACATTAAAGTGTATTTTACACACAAATGAGTCGGTGAATCCCATTTTTTTATTGCTTTTTTAAAAATATTGGCATGCAAAGGAGAAACTTTTGCAAAATTTTCAAAAACTTGTGTCACCAAATTTTGGTGCTACCTTCACTTTTAAGAAATTTAAAGTGGCACCAAAATTTTGTGACAGAATATCTCAAACATTTCTCCTTTGCCTGCCAATATTAATAAAACAATAAAAATTCAGGTTCACCGACAGGGTACATTTAAGGCCCAGTAAGGTTGCCATGGCAACCATAATTACAATATGAGTGTAATTGTTGATAGGTTGAAGAGTTATTCTACCAACACCAACAATCGACTGTTAGTAAACTGTCAGGATGCACAAGTAAACCATTTGCTAAATTTAATGACACAGAAAAATGGGAAACGGGGCCGAGCCACCCTTATCAAAAACACTAAAATGTCAAGAAACGTTCGTCAAAAAATCACTTATTTTACTAAATTTGATACCAAGCATTGTTTTTTTAGCGAATAATGACCTAGTTTTGTCCAAATCACAAACTCTTACACTTTTGTTCATCAGATACTTGGGAAATGGGAGTTGAGTGTTCATAAAGAGTTTTATGAAAAGTTTGGGCCTAGTAATACCTGGATTTTTACCCAGTAACCAGGCTTCGCCGAAGCCGCGTCTATATAAAATGTTGCATACTTTCCCTGCCCAATTTTCGTTATTGTTGAAAGTTGTCGTTTCTATGTATGCTAACTTGCAGAGAGTTGTCATCGAGAAGTCTTATAACCAATGCTTTATTATAACATTTGTCGGGCTGTCGGTTTTGAGGCTAAACTTGCCAAGCCAAGGGATCCCATCTAGTGCTGCATTTACCAATTAAAGATAAAAACCGTATCTCCACACGTCCAAAAAAGTAAAACATTAGCCACAGAATCGGTTTGTTGAGGCTAACATGCAGGCGTGCGCTGAGTTCTCATAGGCGGAATGAACCGTTCTTATATGGGAAATATTTCACCCCACTTTGTGTACAAGCGAGTCAGCCCGCCTTTTACATTTAAAATGGGAGACAGGCGTGCGCTGAGTTCTCGTAGGCGGAATGAACCGTTCTTATGGGAAATATTTCACCCCACTTTGTGTACAAGCGAGTCAGCCCGCCTTTTACATTTAAAATGGGAGACAGGCGTGCGCTGAGTTCTCGTAGTCGAAATGGACTGCTCACATAGTGGGTTAGCCCACCTCACATGAACGCAACGAAATTAAAATGGGGTGGGGGGGGTAAGCATGAGGTGCGATCTCGCTAAAGGGAGCTAACCTGCCCCAGCTCGCCTCTGCCGTATAAAAAGGCCCTTGATCAAAGTACAGAACAACAGCAATATGTTTTGCATTATATAAAAACAACGTCCAGCATCTTATGTAACAATGTGGTTTAGCAGTGCCGATGAAGGTACAGTGCCCTAAAGTATCGAGTTTTTTGTTTGTTGACCAAGTTGGATTGGTAAATTTCTAACGTTTGGGTACATCTTTGCCACTTAATTTCGCCGTTTGATTGTTTGTATTCGGTTTGATATCTGTTCGTATTGCCGAAATGAAACTGGAAATCTCCTCAAGATAGCATCACGTGATCTTGAACGATCCCAGATTGTGATGCACGTGTCATAGAAGTGTCCTTTCTCTATATCGCGCAGGCGCATTCAAGGTGGCAAAGCCTAGGAAAATGAACACGTCCTAGATAGCAGCAAGTAAAAAGTCTCCTGCTTCCATCATTTTGAGTTGCCGCCATTTTAAAATTTGACCCTGCGAACGAAATCAAATACAGAATATGCTTCCCGGAAAATAAAGACTCTCCACACAACAAGCAAATAAGTACTCTGTCCAAGAAGAGCTTTTTGAGGGAAGACGGGTTGTAATTGAAGGAATATCTTACTCTTTTAGAGATCATGGCAGAGTTGTAGCATTGGCGTTGTTTCTCAGCGTGTTTTGTAATTTTATATATCAAGAACAGTGTATGTCTACGGAGCGAGTTTTTCAACGGTATTCTACACCTTCAAAGCTCACAATTCATTTTATCATTTCGCAAATAGTACTGGCCTTTAACATTCCCTCCTGCCACTAGAGTACTATATAATACTTGTCATTTATATCGTCAAGATTTGTGCACACGCGATGCACTATCAGTCTGTTTGAATTCAGCTTTCAGTCAACTTGAAGGTGCGCCTCTCTTCGGATGTGCAGCTCAAGTTGGGACGCGCCCCAATTAATAATTTATGGCCTCGCCTGGTAAACTTTACATGCAGGTATGCACTGATTGGACACAAATCTAAATGTTATGTTTACTTAATGCTTTCTAAATTATTAAAGCGAGCAAGGTGTAAATAAATGTGATATACTTTATAGCGTCTTTAAACTATTTGTTTTACACACTTGCAAACTAGACTTAGCTGTGTCCTAGCGGCTAAAGACAACATATAGGTGAAACCAGTACTGGTGCTTCCCACACGGCCAAAGTGCTCACGCCCGAGACAAAGAGTTGCAGCTATGCCAAGAAAAGTTTTGTTAGTTTTTGTTCTGCTCTCAGCTGCTGTGGTGTGCGCTAAAGGCTTCTGCAAGAGGGAATGGGACTGGAAACGCAAAAGTCCCTCGGAACGAGCTGTAGACGCAGATATCGTGATATACGCAGGAGTTATTGAGAGCCCTTGTTTGAAGCCCAAACCACAAGTGCCCGTGGTGGAAAAGCCAGTGGAAACAGTGGAAAATGCGACTGTAATCCCAAGTAACTCCACCAGTAACATGACAAGCAATGTTACAGTGACGACAACCCCGCAACCTACAACTGCTCCCACAACGGCTGCACCAACAACTGAGTCTTTGAACAAGGTTAATTGCAGTTCAGAAACCTACAACGTCACCCTAGAAGTTTACTGTGTCATTAAGGGTGGTAAAATACCGAAAATTATTCACGTTGATGAAGTTGGTATCGGAGCTGACAACTGCCTAGACGCACCCAGCATGAACGACACGGTGGAGGAATACCACGCCTATCACAAGAAAAATTATACCGTATTTCTTGGCAGGTACGCTGTTTGTATTGCTGTTGTATTGCTGTTTCGTTCGTACGGCTGCTTAACTGATGGAGGGGCTTTGTTTGTGTAGTGTTAGTGACTCTAATGTTTGAATGTGTCTATGGAAGATGGATAAGGACCGGCCATTTTATATTATATGAGGTGGAGTAAAATAATCAACGTGCTTGTCAAAAACATTTTGCTCAAAAGTGCGCTGCAAATTACCTTTTCATGATTTCTCTCTCAAACCTTTTCTTTCCTTAACAAATCCATGTAGCGCAAATTTCTTTTACTGTCTGATTTGATCGTACTTTCTTTAAATGCAAAGTAATATTCTTCTACCCCCGCCGTACAATATCAAATATTTTGTTCCCAACTTACACCAGTTTTTTGACCAGATTTAACCTAAAGAGGGTACTTCAGTTTCTGTCAGACGGGAAATGAAAATCAGTAGATTTAGCGAGAACGTAATTTTTTATTTTTTAAAAACGACTTCACATTAACCGCTTAAAAAGCTAAAACAACTCCATGTGTATTGAAACATCGCTAGTCTACCATACTGACGAAGGCAACAAAATACCAACATTTGCTAAATAGAAATGTTTTGTGTTACTTTCCTCTTGCAGTACAGTATAAAATGCTGATACAGTCATGAAATTGCCTATCAGTACGTTGATGTTCACGAACCAAGACATTCCACAATACCTGTGAGCTGCTGTAGATATTGATAGAGATGATGCTAGTAAATGTTTTCAAAACAAGTCGAATCGCAACAGGTGTTGTTTTGTGTTCAGATTGGTACTTCCTATAGTGAGCTATACGGGGGGCTCCGCCCGAAAAGGGTGTCTTTTCGATGTTCGAAGCATGGATACGAAGGTGTAGGAAAAATTGATATTTTAGTGTTTTAATATATTAAAGGAATGATTAAAATAACTGAAAGGGATAACAACTATTAATAAAATCTAAGTATACAAAAAAAGTTGCAAATCCCGCCATAAATTGCAACGCAAAGATTTGCGGAAAGATTGCCGGTCAATAAATTGAATAGTTTAAACGTGTGGGACCCGAATCTTTTGTTTGTGGCTTACGTTTTAAGGTATAGGAAAGGGGTGCAATTTTTGGTCTAGGTACCATTTCGATAAAAATTTGGTATATTAAATGGTAAGGGATTGAACCTCGGGGAGGAGTTCCCCCGTATGAAACGCTGTTGAGTACCCCCACCCCCTGGGATACTACATCATTAAGCGAGGCGATTATGCAGGTTCCCCATCGTTACTCCGTACTATTGGAATGTTATAGGGGCAGATTTCTATTCATTTCATAATACTTGTAGTTCTTAACATGCACTAATGTCGACAACCTGAACCAAAAGCAAACACTAACAACATATTATCGAATGTGGTTCGCTGTCAGCCGTGGGTTTTTCCGTGCGCCCGCGATCCTCTGGTGATTGAAATACGCACACCCTACACCCTAGCTTGTCTCGGTAAAAACAACTTTAATAAAACAAGAACTATCATAACTATTGAACCAGTGGCTTAAAATCCACAACACGCGACCATTCATTTTGCAACTCTTGCAGAGTAAGTGTGAAAAGAGATGGAAATTTCGAAAAACAATTTTGAAGTTTGAACTAAACTCAGGACTGACCTGTTTGTATTTGGTGAAGAGAGCTATTTTCATGGTCCCGTATATGTTAAACATCCCGGATACATCCACATACAAAAACTTATTATCAAAGGCCAACGAGTTTTGGACAAACATAAGCAACTTTTATCTTAGAACTTTTAAAACTGAGACCATGCCCCTTCATGTCTACTGATGCGCGTTTAGTGAGTGTTTTAACCTTGATAATCGAAGTTATTGTCTTTTTACAAAAAATACCGTCCCTGAACAAAAATGTCTGAATTTATCAGCTCTTTGGCAGCAGAAATTTCTGAGTGCAGGTTCCATTCAGGACCCTAACAAGGGAATAATCATTGTGTGTGTGTGTGTGTGTGTGTGTGTGTGGGGGTCGATTGTGGCAGCCTCAAGTATATTTGTTAATTAATTTAAATATTAAAGAACAGAAATTAGTTACAGAAGTAGCAGTTACAGTTACAGTTACAGTTTAGTAGTGCCTTGTAGGGATGAGTACGAAAGCCGAAGGCGCGAGTTCCTAGGGGGGTCCGGGGGCATAACCCTCCGGAAATGTTTAAATATAGGGTCTCTGAAATAACATTTCCTACCCTCTTCGAGTAGTTTCCAGCAAGTTTAAACGGTTTTGAACTGACAGATAATCGACCTTGTGGCTTAACTGTAGGGCAAACCAGCCTGTCAAAATTGTTTGGGGGAGGGGGAATCCATGCGTATCTTATTCAACAATACTGTTTTGTGTTGCAGGAAACAGGACCAGCCTGATGGGGCTCACTTCTGGCTCCATAGGATAAATGACCAGTCTGCCACAACTGAAGTTTCCGATGTGTTAGAGTCTGTGATGAAAGTGGCGGGGCGACACGCGCATGCGCCCAGTGGCGTGTGGGCCAATCGAACCCACCCCTCGTGCGTTCCATACAGCGCTGCCACAAACCTGTATTCAACGTCGCATGTGCCCATAATGGCTTCACTGGTGGCAATCCTACTGGGACTGTTTTCGTGTATATAAATCCTTCCGACTGTGATCTGATGTGGGTAATTTCCGTTTGACAAAACTTACCGGCCTGACATCACAGTTCTTTGATTAGTCCAGACCCACTGGCGCTGCTCACGATGTAGTAACTGAACCCTCCCCCCAAACACCACCTCCCACGGGGGACTCCCACAGAAAAATGACTGGGGATGCGCGTCCGAAATTTTGGAAGCAACCCCTAAATCTCATTTTTGGAGTGTCGTCCAAATTAATGTACATTTAATTCCAAGAGGTACTTTCATCACAAAAATTTTCGGTCGAATAAATTTTCGGACAAAAAAATGTCCGAACATTTTTCCGTCCGAACAAAAACACAGTCAGAACATTTTGCCGTCCACACATTTTCGATTATGTATATTATGCAATTTACTGCAATTTTAAGCATTTTACAACAAGCAAAGCTTATAAAAACGCTCGACAGTTTGACTCCATTCGCTAGGATAACAATATAGATAATCGAAGATTAGATGTACAGCCGCATTAGGCGTCATTCGCGCACTCTTCGCTTTGTTTCATTCTGTTTTCACTCAGAATATATATATATATGCCGTGTAGTTTGTTCCGTGTAATTATTCTTTTCAGAGTGTTACACCCGAAATTTCAGGAAAAAAATGTCCGAAATGTGTCCGAAAATTTTCGTAGTTAAAGTACCAACCCTTAGTAAGAGTCTCGGCAAAGAAATAGTTAAATGAAGATTTTAGTTCCTGCCAAGCAGAAATGTACTGTAATAACTAGACATGTTACCATATACAACACCATAAGAGGTACCCAAATATGGAATTTTAATCCCTAAAAGTACGACGAGCATCCCCGTCCCTACCATATAGTGATTTCACACTCCCCCCCAGGACGGAATGTTGTTAATGCGATCTATTATATGACATCTAATTCGAATCCCTTTTCTTGGGTGAACCTACCTTGGCCAATGAAAAGTGCCCCGAGATCTATACAGTTGTAACTGGGGAACGTATCCGTCTAGCTCAGTTAAATCGAAATCTGGCTTCAATTAAATTCCAACAGCAAGTTTGCTCACTGAAACGAAGACATTGATATCCAATTCATAATTTTACCGTTACAAACGGCAATAAATCCGTTATTGTTTCAATATAAATTAAGGCGCGCTTCTTCCTCGAACAATTTTGATATTGTTCATTGGTTAAAATTTGAACTAAATTCATTGGACATTGAACCTCGTACCCAGAATTCAGTGAGGTCAGTATTCATATGAAAAATTTGATTGTTCACTTCCCTGGATTCCAGGCATTTAGAGGTCCTAAATACTGTAAAAAGAGTCTCCGTTCTTTACAGTAATTGAACCCACCAAATATTGTTAGAAGAAAGGACCTTTTCACTACGTTTATGTAAATATGAGGATAATTTTAATATATTTGTGATAGTAGAATCATTTTTGGCTTGTTTGTAGCCTATGAACAGGGTTTTGGGAGAGAAAAACGGAGCGGAGAAAAAAAGCGGGGGAAGAGTGCTCCGTTTTTCTCGCCTCAAGCTTGTTTGCCGCTGTTGTCAGATTCAAATTCCTTTGGAGCTGTAGTTAAACTTCAATGTTTAATATACAGCACATGATTGGTGCGAGCTTAATAAACGGTACCTATACATATCATTATACGCACAGTGTTTGTGATTTCTTTACTGGATCCCTCTGTACATATGTACTTGCATTTCTAGTCCGTCTGTCTGTTTGTTTGTCCGTCTGTCTATCAGTTATCTCCAGGGTACGGAAATGGAAACAAAGGACACAATACACAATCATAGACAGATACAGAGACAGAGACATGCATAGACAGAGACATAGACAGAGACAGACAGATACAGATACAGATGCAGATACAGAGACATAGACAGACATAGACATAGACTCATAGACATAGACATAGACATAGACATAGACATAGACATAGACATAGACATAGACATAGACATAGACATAGACATAGACATGGACATAAACATAGACATGGACATAGACAGACACTCATGTTCAGCACTGGCCTTGACATCCGGATGTATTTTCTACAACAATTTTTGGCTTCTGTCTCTTAGTTCTACACGCCCACATGCAGGTCAGACTGGCATACCTCCCAAATAACCCAGAAAATGCTATTGATTGCCTCCTTACTTAGTTCTACACTTCCACATTCAAGTCAGACAGTCTGACAACCTGTGAAATCCCAAGTGGTGTACCTCCCCCATAGCCCAAAGAATGCTGTCTATGATCTCTACTAAATAGTTCTATGCACTTCCACAAGTCAGACAGTCTACAGTATCCCAGTGTCTTTCTTCTCGCGTCTTTTTGAGATTTCGTTTTGAAAAATTGAAGATGCTAAAATGGCCACAAAATTCACAAGGAGATAGAGATTGTGTTTCTAAAATACACGTGTTTTCTAAGTGTAGTTTTTTTTTGAAAAATCGTTGGGGAGAATACTTAAAAGTATTCTCCCCAACGATTTTTCACATTCGCCTCCCGTGACACGCCACTGAATCATTTATTTTAGACGAGCCCTGGCGACCTATGGCAATACTCATATCCACTGCATAAGGCCAAATAAATAATTCCCGCGGTTTCTCATCAGAATTTTTTCAAAAACTAAATATGGCATGAGGTTTTTTGGTAACGCTCTCTATAATGGCTGTTCAGTTAACCATCAACATCTTCACTTGTGTGCAAACCGAACATTTGTGCTGTTTTTTATTGAGAAACACCGACCAGTGGTAACGCCAGTGGCGGAAAACGATGATCAGCATCCGATCAGCAGTCGGCCCGGCATTCTTAGCTCGGCTCTGATCGCAAGAACGCAGGAAATATGCTTTTCACATTTAAAAAAATAAAAAAAAATCTATGCGGCGGCTATTTTGAGATGCGGGCGCTAATGAGAAACCGAGAGCGAATTTTTTTTATTTAGTCCAAATTACCGTATACTAAAACTCGAAACCCTTGGAAACCCTTGGCAACCATCGATTGTTCCGAAAAGCACTGCTGAGCCTGATAAGAACAATTTACAGCTAAGTAAACAACACACGATACTGTTGTATAGTAACATAACTAGTTGAACAATACGGCTAAAACAAGTGTTTATTGAATATTAGCTGTGTTTGCAAACTACGTCCAGCTGCTAATCATGATCCCTTTGTGGTTTGCCAAAGGGAAATATTCAAAACAACCGTAAGATCTTTACGAAACGACAAACCAAGCCCCATAAAAAAATCCTTAGGTTATCATTCCCGCCCGCGTTGGAATTTGTGGCCGCATAAAAAAAGCACAAGTGCATGTTTTAAAAATTGTGTAACGGGGGATTAACCAGAGGTACCAACGACTGTTTAGGTTGATGACTTTAATGTTCTTATCAGTGTTGACCCTGCCCTGGCCTTGGCCGCGCCATCGCGGCTAAGCTTTGGCGAAGCAGAGGCCCAGCTTACTCCGCTAAGAACGAGTATCAAAAGAGAGCTAACTAATGGTTGGGGCTTGACTATATCAATTGCATGCTGTAAACAAAGCATTCACGAACAAAAGACTCCCCATGTGGTCCAGAACAAAAGACAAATAAAACAATTAATCATCCCAGCCGTACATATTGAA
>JANVCK010226269.1:0-10356 GCA_026546655.1 Epizoanthus illoricatus | reverse complement strand
TTTTTGCACACTATCGAACATCCATGTTTAAGTTTACAAAAAATTACAGGGATAGGTCTAGAAGATGAAGAATTATCTTGGGCCAGGGGTTAAAGGGATCCTGGTTTATTTGGATTAAAAAAAAGTGTAGGGAAATGGTATGAAAAATCATAAAAAGCTGCAGTTATAGGGCCTAACATTTACTGTCTTTTCAAATAAAATATATCGAGATTTCAATTTAAATACTTTATCCTCTCACATCAAAGCAAGTCAGAGTATCCGAATAGAAAAACTATAACTATTTTATTATCTCTTGTTTACAAATTTTATCAGTAATACTGTATCATGCATCTGTCTTTAACATGAAATTACATACATGATGTGCAAATCAATTTTAAGTTATAGATCAGTTGTAGCACGTTTAGCCATTGGTAATACATGCATACCATTTATCTTTCTTTTATATAGCAACATATTCAAAGACGAAACTTTGTCCGCTTCTCTACTTGTGTCTCTAGTGGACATTCGGTCTGTTGAGATCCTAATTGTCTTGACTGGCGTTTGCTGCATTGTTGCGTGGTACAGCCCCAACTTGTGCTGGACACCTAAAGATTCGCTTGCCGGCAGTAAGCACTCTTTTGTCCATTGCCATGTACACCAGGGGGGTCACGGCAAAGTTCGAGAACACAATGAGTCTGCTCCAATCAGTAGCACAATGGGTGACCCGGGAACGGCTATATCCGTAGTAGAAGTTAGCACACCCTAAGACGAGCCACGAAACAACATAGGTAGTTGTAATTACAGCACAAACCTGATGAAGAGAAGACGAGAAATGTTAGAGCTGCACTTGTAAGAGAAACGTTAGTGCTACCGAACAGAGCAAAGCTGCGAAACTAATTTTGAATGCTAGGAAGAATCGATATGCGAGCGATAAGCCGGAAATTTGTTTGTCTAGATAATTTTGAGCCTAACAATACTCTGCACATACTTAACATCAGCTATAGAACTTCTTTAAACACTATCTGAACCCAGGGGGGGGGGGGACAGAAAATGCCAGAGCGCTTTTCAAACACCTCTACTAAAGAACCATTGAAGGTATAAATCCTGCAAATGATCAAGAAACATTTTGGTATATCAAACTTTTTCATTGACTAATCTGTTTCCATAGCATAAATATTTTGAGTGAAAGGTCTGATATTTTTCTCCATTATTTCTTTTAAAAAAATTTCACGTATTTGTTAGAGGTTAAACTCGTAGGAAAAATGTTTCCGGATAAATTTAATAATAATCAAATCCGGCTATAAAATGATCAATAGTGCATTACAATTCAATCTATAAATGAATATGATAATATATCTAAAATTCACTTCTACACTTAGAATATGTTAAATAAAATAACTTAGTATTCAGTTAAAATCAATGTTAAAAAAGTGAATTTTATTGGCTTTTGTATTTTAGAAAAAATCCTAATAGTTGTTGAAGATTACTTGAATAAAGCTAAAGTTATATAATGATGAAAATGGCGCGTGCACATTCTGCCACCCCCCCCCCCCCTTTCTCACATTGGCAAAATCCAAAATAGCGGATTAGAGACGTCATGTGACGTCATATTGAGCTTGTCAATACCCTATTATGAACAGTTTTCATGTACTGCTTACCATCAAAATTTAATTACATTTGCCTAAATATTTCTGGAATTAGGGACCGTGGATACTTTTTGTCGTTTAGGAACCCCTAAAAAACTCTGACCGGATAGGATTGTCAAACAATATTGGAAATTATTTTGAAAGTCAACTTCATATTACTTATTAGTAACTAACCTTTGTAAAATGAATCTCTTTCGTTGCTCCGTGATGTCCAAACATTGTGTTCATTTGCTGACGGTGCTTCTTGATAAAGAGAGCAGCTGCGGTTAACTTCCAAATTATTGTACCACAAGAAGAAACGATAATAATTGCTGTCAGGATCACCTTCAGTATGTACCGGCTGCTTCTACCTGATCTGTTTACAGTCAACACTTTTATATAACAAGATCGCCAAGGTTGAGAGGCATTACTGCTCATGATACTTGCCAGCAATGTGATAAGAGAGATTACCCAAATTCCCAATACAATTTTCAATGTGTTTTTGTAATGCAGTTTTCGCTGATGTAAGAATTTTGTCATCGCTTCGTATCTTTCAAATGCAGTTACTGCCATAGTTATCATTTTAACATATGTAAAGAGATAAAAACTGCAGTGCCTTGCAATGCAATTTTCTACATGCACATCTTGGCCAACAAAATTGAGCTGAATTAAGCGATATAATTCTAGAGAGAGGCACGAAATAAGACCGAGGATGTCAGCAAAACCCAGATTTGCAATCAACACTTTATCTGGTTTCTTGTTACCTTTCGTTAGTTCACCAAGTGCGAATATCAGAAGAGGAATGTTTAGCAGGACTCCCAGCAAAAGAATGATTAACACAACAGCTACTTGGCCCACTGAACCAGGACAGGTAGTACGAAACCAGACGAAAGCCTCGGAAGAAAAGTTCCAGGTTGTATCATTCATTTTGACCGATTCCACATGCTAGGTAAAGACTGCCATGTACCAGGGCTGTAAACTGTAAGGGTTGCATGGACGACATGTGCCAGCGACAACTGTTCAGCTCTATCAAATGGTCTGTATTTAATACTAAAACGTTTATTTAGGTATAAACTATTCTCATTGAAAACGGAAACATACTTTGCGCGTGAATGTGATGAGTGTTAAGACGCAGCTAAAACAAGTTGAACAAAAGATGCCTTGATAATGCATGTAAGACAAAAGATTCTAATTTCGACAGTCACTAGTTTATAATAACGCGTTTCCTTTTATCTTAAAATTTTATCTCCAAAATAAAACGACAACCAATCCAACGAGAAAATTAATGATCTGTCAATATACGATTATACGACAAACACTCAACGAATACTGTATTGATCCCTGTAATGGACTGTGTTCGTTGGAGCACTCTCACTTAAAATGGTAAAATGGCATTCATCAGCTGTGTAATTTTGTTTGTACAGAGGAACAATTTCTTCATCCGGAAACTAAACCAAGCATAATTAGTCATTAAAATGTTGTAATAGCGGACTAATGCACACCAAGCTTCACTTGCATTTAGGTTTTGATTCCAATAATAATCAGTACAATGTTTACGATATTTGTGAATGAAATCCCGAACAAAATAATCGCACTACGCTTACGTTCGTCCAGTCCTTCAACATTGCGGATGCAAGAAAACCATTATTATCCACTTAGTCATAAATCGCTGAATTTTAGATGTGATAAGGAAGTTAATGTATTCATTAATGTATTCATTAATTACCCAGTCATGACTGCATGTTGTTATTTTAAAAGTAATCAGGATTGAGTGTCATTTTCCTCAACTGAGGCCGAGTACAATAATTCAACTCACGTTGTTCAGCAAATTTGATGAGTTGACTGGTTCTTTAGGAAACACGGGCCGCGTTTGGTTACTGGTGGCAGCTCAGAATTGGGAGGGGAATATGTTCATGAAGTGATAATGATGATGATGACGATGATGATGATGATGATGATGATGATGAACGATGATGATGATGATAATCTTTCTTGATAATATTCAAATCAAACGTTTGAATTAACAATAGTAAAATTTGCGCCGGCTGAATTTTAACGTCCGCATTTTTAAATTAGTTTAATTTTTACCTTTGTATATACTTATATTTATTTTTAAATTGTTTATAAAATTATTATGGGTACAACATTGCAGTATTCAAGGAGATTCCTCCCATACCTAAACTTAATCTATACCCGAAACATTCGTTCCTTGGCGAAGGCATTTGCTGTTGAAAGACTAAACTTAAAACCAATGCTGTGGACATTTGTTTCATCTCTGAGACATGGCTGAATGAATGCATACCAAATCATTCGGTAACTGGCAGTAGGGACAAACATTCGTCGGGCTCTGATAAAAAACATGACTAATATTTTTAGAAGTAAGTTTGCGATTAACCGGAAAAATAAGGCCCGGTCAATTCAAACATCAAACTTTGGATATGCTGAATCTAAGGCCATGAGAAAACAGTCGATGTTTTCTAAATTTTTGTGGTATGGATGCAGTGTTTTTTTTTTGCGAACCTGTTGCTTGATGGTTCAATAACCAAGAAGGCAAGGTATGTATTCCAGCACATTGATTTTATTGATTCATACAAGGTGATTTTTAATTGAACACGAGGCTCGGTTCTGGATTTTTCCTTTTTATCCATCTTACCATTTACTACTGTTCACCTTCAGAATAATTTCATGTCCTTGCCAACAACTCAATATCGTTTCCTATCATTCTGTCATCCTTCTCTAGTTCAGCTGCTCTATGGAGGTGCTCACATGAAGCTGTATCTTCACTGAATAATACTAGAAGAAAATGCTTAGATAAAGGGATGAAAACTGAATGTAAAAAGGGAAAACATATAATTTTTAGGTGAAAACTGCTATTTACCCGCACCAGCATAGATGTATACGGCTAGCTATGTGAGCTATGTGAGTCGGCAAGGAGGCTTTACGGTTTTGATGCAAACTTCAGGTTGTGACATAATGATTCATGTGATTGGTTTTCCTCACATATTTGGAATATTTCAAATACGTGGCTTGGAAGCAAGCTTTATAAAGAACCAAATCTTTACTGAAAAGCAATTAATACTTGGCAAAATACCAGGCGGCCCAATGTGCCACAAGTATCAACGTTAATGCAAGAAACGTGTGTGCGTAGAATACAAAATATTCTTACTTTGAATCGAACTGAACTGATAGATAAACAGATACTTACCAGTTTAATTTCAAACCAAAACGTAATTTTGAATCCAATAAATACATCGAAAAAACAAATTAACCTTTGAAACTAGTTTTAAATTATTTTGTGTATGGCGCTTGAGTAAATGTTGTTCAGTGACTTGGAAGCAAGCCATAACTGACTATTAGTAAATAAAATATAGCAATCCTGTGCTCCATGAACAAGACGTGCGAAGAAGAAGACAATACACAGGCCATGAAAAATTTTTCTTCAAAAATAGAACTTAATAGAATCTTTAAGAAAACACTTTTTATCCAATAACGCTTTGTTTTATTCTCGTCATTTTAGATGTATCATTAAAACCAGGAACATGAAATATTCCAGAAAATCCTTGGAAATATTTCAGAACTTTCTAAGACATGTGAGAGTACTGGCCCGATAAGTTCAAAATGTATTTAGAGGATAAATTATTACACGGTAGCGAGAAGATATGGATTTTATCTTCGAGTGACAAGAACAATATCTTACGTGACAAATTTCAACATAGGGCAAGCAAACATATAAACTTTTTAATGGACGAAAATGTTTGGAATAAGCTCTTGACGGAGTTCTTAATGCACCCGAGGCAGCTGATCAGTTAGTTTGAAGGATTGTGTCTTTATATCAGTACACTTTCTTTTCAAAATAACATTATATTTTTAGCAGGAACAGAATTACATTGTATAGTGGAGATAGCTAGATTTTAATTTTAAATTACAAATTTAACCTTGTCTTTCGGATGGTATTTTTCACCCTCTCAGGTAGAGGGGAGGTTGCAACAAAACCATCCTTACTGTAGAACAACTGAATATCGCGATTCAGTTAATATTTTGCGCAAGGATATATGTGCTGCCTGGCGACGCAACTAATAGTATTGGTCTGAAAGAAAAAGAACTTTTATAAAATGATACCGATATAAGGCGCGCTCGCGAAAATACTAAATTCCGGATTACAAGCTAGTCACAGCAAACATCCTGTACCGTCGTCTGATACTAGTGTGCCCAATAGGCACACCACGGCTAGATTTTATTTCTTTCTGGTCGCCGAAATGCACAGTCAGTTACCGAAATTGTTCATTCAGTAGCACTGTAATTTCACGCCTCGTCTTCAATTACAGTTGTCAGCCAAGTAAGTTGTCTGCGACCAATACATTTTATCTTCAGTTCAACTCCAGTTCAGCATAATGCCAACATGGATTTGAACAAAGTGACAACAGGCAGGAGACACAATTTTTTGAATTCATGAATGAATTCATGTTTACACATCTCGAAGTAATTCTTGGACTTGGATTATTATCTGTATTTCAGGTAACTTAAGAAGTTGAGGTTTGATCAGGCAGTTTTAAATAAATTTTTATTACCCATTTCCTTTGTTATTGTTGATGAATTTTATCCAGAACAACACTCAAGAAGCTGGGAAAATACTCGGCTTCACCTCATGCTTCTCCCAATGCTCCTTTCACGTTCTTTCATCACAATTGCCTTCAATAACTTGTGGAGGCACAGACAAGGGTTTTCTATTTCTTAACTATAGATGCATTTATATAACAAATAACCGCAAAAATAGAAATGAAAAGTCAGGATTTCCGAACATTTTAAGGAAATATACTTTATGTTCCTATTATAAGCAACTAAAGCTTAAAGCTTTTAAAGATTCATTAACATCAATCCCAACCTAAGTGCCAAAATATCTCATCTTTATTTGTCATAGTTGGTTCGAACTGGTGGAAGGAAAAAGGTAGATTTAGCTGTGAGACGAGTATTACAATTACACAATTACAAATTTAAAAATGTTCGGGGGATTGGCTTTGCTGAAGAGAAACATGAAAGCACAGAAAAGGTTCCTGTTGTTTATAGTGTTACGTACGTCACTATATGTATTGCCATTCTCAAGTGGTTGCTGTTACTTAAAAATATACGTAAGGCTTTTTAACTATCAATCATTGACACACTCACCAAAACCCTGACTTAACACAATCGGGAATTGAAACAAAGAGAAATAGTTTAGTTTTAGCCCTAAACAAAATTTTTTCTGTAGGGAATATTTTCATCTGCTCTGATCTTCCAACTTAAAAATTATAAAGGACAACGAAAGAGTACCGAATTATTTTTGTATATTCGACTAGTATTATTAATAATAATAATAATATTTATTTACCTATATGGCGCTTTTTACAATAAATGTCCAAGAATTTTGTAAATGTGTTCAGTAATAACCTTTTCTTATCCAGTGTTAATGGGTAATTTTCTACACTGTTCGAGAAGCAAACGCATTTTATTTTCTTGTTCAAATCTTCATTTTGCAGAAATCGCCTCGATTTTAGAGGAATTTTCCGCAAATTAAACAACTACATGGCATGTCGAAGTATGGCACCATTACAGATGAAATACTCAATATCAGCTATAGAACTGTGTTTCAAACAATATTGTGAAGTATATATAAATTGAAAGAAAGTCAAGTTACCTTTGTAAAAGGAACCTCCTTCGTTGCTCCGTGATGTGCAAACATTGCGTTCATTTTCTGACGGTTATTCTTGATGAAGAGAGCAACATGCAGCGGTTAACTTCAAAATTTAATAGTATGAAGAAATTTTTCTGATAGCCTTTAGACAGCAAACAGTCACAAGTTAAGAAAGTCGAGCAGTCCAACAGGCAACACAAACACTTGAGACTTAAGTAGTTCAGACTCATGCAGTTGTCGGCTCTATGATTCGTATCGCCGATTCTTTGCAAATCAATTACAAATATGTACTTCCATAAATGCATAACTATTATTACCGTTATAATTGCTTGCTTTCGATCCTGAACATGAAATTTTTTAAGCTTCCAATGGACACGGTCGCTGAATTGCTGTCATGTCGTTGGCAGTTGAAGCTTTCAACTTGAAATGAAGCGTCAGAATTACAACTGAAACATCATTCTTATGCTGCACAGCTTCAAACGTCTTGGAGTTTAGACTTTAGTTCCTTGCTCTTTAGTCTAAAAACAAACGATAATTTGATACGAGCAAATGTCACGAATCTTGCTTTTTTCCGCTTTTATTCCTGGCGTCTTTTTTTCGCCCTCCCCCACAATCTCTCGCACGCCATTCGAAGAAAAAGGGCGCCAGGGGACCTGGCTAGGTCAATTTCAAACGCCAGTCGAACTTTAGTTAGCATGTACCGAATCTAAGGCCATGTAAAAAAAAGTTAGTTGGTTAAAGTCCATTTTTCTAAATGTTTGTAGTTGGGAGGGAGGGTTTCTTTGAGACTCATTGTTTGATGGCTCAGTAACCAAGACGGCAAGATATGTGTACACCCACACTATAATTTTACTGGTTCAAAAAAGGTAATTTATCTCAGTCTGTCTCAGCATGAGACTCCGTTCTGGAGTTCAATCTTTAAAGTATAGTAAAGTTTTATCGTCAAACCCTTGCTATGGATATTTTGACAGTCGCTAGACATCGTCGGTAGCGATAATTAAAGAAAATTAGTTTTCTTTAATTTTTTTTTAGACGACATAATATCGGTATTCTAAACTGCATGGAACGTTCAACGTTTGAATAAATTCAATTCAACAGATTTTAATTACGTTCTGTCGAATCTTTGATTGAACCAATCAAAGATTCTAAAATTACTTCAAATATCAAATTTCTCGAGTCTATTTATAAAATGCATTACATTTCGACGTTTAACCCAAATCTAGAAAATAGACAAAATATAACGTGCGTTCTGATTAACTGAGGACCCATTTCCCTCATGTACACAGGCAATGCACAGGACAGAAACATCGATCGACGTCACGCTAACAAATCTCTGCGTGTTTGTGTCGCCGCAAGGACTCTTAGATTTTTCTTAAATCACGAAAATATCTGTAATTCTCCTCAAAGTAGTTTATGGTTCTTTTATGTATGTATGTGATAACCGCAGAATATCGATGCAAGATCTACACCACCTAATTAAGTATATTTCTAGAGAAGCAGCCAAGAACATCCAAATACAGCTTGCTTGTCAAGTTTACTTAATTTCATAAATTGTATTTTCCGGTCATTCAAAATTGTACATATACGAAATCTAGTATTGGGGAAAGAAGAAGAGAGAATGAAGATGCTTGCTGAATGTTTTCTCTTTCTCCTTCTTCCTCATACCGTTACTTACCACTCATCATTCACTATCATTCCCCATCATTCTCTCATCTTTCTCTAGTTCACCTACTCTGTGGAGGCGACCAAATAAAGCTATAGTTTCGCTATATAGTACTAGAAGTAATGGTTCTAAGAAGAGAAAAGGGAACAGAAAGGGACTTAGTACCGTTGGCCTCCAGAATCCTTTCCTATCATTGCCTACCACTCACTATCAGTCTCCATTATGATCATCTTTCATCCTTCTCTAGTTCAGCTGCTCTACGGAGGCAATAACATGAAGCTATTACTTCACTGAACAATACTAGAAGCAAAGGTTTAGAAAAAGGGACAAAACATGAAAAAGGGTAAAAACAGATCATTTTAGGGTAAAATGGAGGAAAAGAAATCGATAAGTGCCGTACTATATGATTCAAACCTGCATGGGCTATTGTGTCCACCAACACTATACGATCACGGCAATGGTGAAGGACAAGTATTTGTAATGTTTACTGTCCGAAATTCAAGATGAAAACCATTCTTAGTTAACAACTTATAAATACGGCTTCGTTCAGAAGGCACAGCCATGTACTCGCTAGATTGAAAAACGATTCTTTTCCAGCCAAAAAGATTCCTTTTTTCCCATTTTATCCCACCCCAATATTTTCTATTGTTTCTCTTCAGATTCCTTTCCTATCGTTGGCTACCACTTAATATCATTCTCTATCATTCTCCATCATACTCCATCATTGTCTCATCCGTCTCTAGTTTATGTACTCTGCGAATGTGATCACTTGAAGCTATAACTTCGCTGAATAATACCAGTTAGCACATCCTAAGACGAGCCACGAAACAACATAGGTAGTCGTAATTACAGCACAAACCTGATGAAGAAAGATGAGAAATGTTAGAGCTGCACTTGTAAGAGAAACGTTATTCTGCTGAACAGAGCGAGGCTGCGAAACTAATTTTGAGTGCCGGGAAAAGTCCTCCAGGGCTAGATAAGGTGAAGTTAATTAAAACACCAACAGAAATCTAAAATGGGGTTTTGAGACATCATATGACGTCATACTAGACCTGTCAAAACGTTATAATAAACATTCTTGATGTACCGCTTACCATCCAAATTTCATTACATTAACCTGAATAGTTCTGGAGTGAGAGACCTTGCCGTCCCCAGGGCCCAGAAACCCCTAAAACGCCCTGACCGGTTAGACGAATCTCCTTCGTTGCTACGTGATGTCCAAACATTGTGTACATTTGCTGACGGTGCTTCTTCTCTAAATTATTGTTCCACAAGAGGCACTGATAACAATTGCTGTCAGGATCAACTTTAGTATGTACCGGCTGCTTCTACCTGATCTATCTGTTTAAATAGATAGATAGTTCATTTTCTTAAGTTTTTAGGACACTTTTTGTAGTACTTGTTAAGCGCCATGAACATTT
>JANVCK010226158.1:0-10356 GCA_026546655.1 Epizoanthus illoricatus | reverse complement strand
ATGGTAATGGCAATGGTAATGGTAATGGTAATAATAATAATATTATATTAATAATATTAATAATAATAATAATAATAATAATAATAGTAATAATAATAATAACAGTAACGGTAACGGTAATGGTAATGGTAATAGTAATGGTAATGGAGATGGTAATGGTAATGGCAATGGTAATAGTAATGGTAATGGTAATGGTAATAGTAATAATAATAATATTAATAATAATAATAATACTAATAATAATAATGACTTCAACAATGCCAGAAGGCATGGCGATTCTAGGCGAAACATAATTGTTTTATATGTACTGCGATATAGTAACACAAGAAACCAAAATGATTCTAGCTGAAGTAGTACATAAAATGGCTTTTGCCATTGTCTAATAGTAAGACGGGTTTCCCTTACAATATCGAAATTGGGACAGTTTTGTTATTAAAGTAGCTTACACTCCCCGGAGGAATCAATCACTTGATCTACTATGTTTGACAAAACTTGTCCGTTCTTTTTACGCCGATCCAGCTTTTTTTTTGTAATGTGTTTTAACTGTGTACTTCAGTTGGTAATTTCAAGATAGCAGTGAATAAAATATTAAATATAGACTTAAACAGAAGACCACATCGCTAATGACAGCAATAGGTAATATAAAGTCAACGTAACCGGTGACTAGGCCTTAATTCGAGCACTATTCAAACAACGTAGTTACTGCTGGTTTTTAGAATATTGTCATCTTTTCTTCTCTATAAGCCACGCAAATTGTTGTTGTGATGTGTCCGCCTGGTGATGTTAAGGTCATCAGTAATAGTGTTTAATACAGCACTGCTTCAATTCTATACCTACGAAGGGCAAACTACTGGAAAATAACTTTAAGCAGGAAATCGCCTAAAACGTCGTACATACGTCTGTAATAAATTTATTTACCTGTCCAGTAGTTTTCCCTTCATAGGCACAATTTGCAATTGTGTAACACTATCACTGATTACCTTAACAACAACAGGTAACAACATTACAGCAACAAAGATATGCGTGGCTTAGAGAAGAAAGATGATAATATTTTAAAAACATTAAAAACATTTTAAAAATATTATGGCCTAGTCACCGGTTACGTTGACTTTGTATTTATATTGATTGCTATCACTGTCAATTTGGTCATCCACTGAAGTTACGACTGATATAAATTAGAATTTATTTTACTTTTTGGAAGATATTGTTCCTGTTTTTGCTATTACACACACTGCAGTAATGTATCTTATTCGAAGAACTCGGGTAGACTATCAAAGGGTCACGAGAAAGCTTATTCTTTTGCATCTTTTCATGAACTAAAGACGATTGAGTTTTCTATGCAACAACATATTATTCGTCACTCTATTAAAGCGTCACAAGAATATTTTGTCGTCTGCAACGTCCATGCAGTGCCCCGAGGCCTGATCTTCAACTGTTAGAACGAGCTCAAATTCCTTTATTTGCTAAGAGAGCATTTCGTCATTTTAGAAAAGACAGTTTATATCTGACCATTCCGAATTGTTTCTACAACAGCCAAATTGTGACGACAGTCATTATTTCGAAGACACAATATAAGAATAAATATATTAGGTGGAAATTATTCGATGTACTTTTACTGGTGATGTTGTTAGAGTGAAAATACGCCCCTGGGCAAGACAAAAAATAGTCCAGGTATAAATTATAAATACATTGGAATAAAGTTCGCTTTCTTTGTAAAGATGCGGTCTATGTTTCTTTCATGTGTGACGCAAAGTTCAGATCTAATCGAAAGAGGAAATTGTCTTGCAGATTGATCATTTTAAAATCTGCCTTCGATTATTTTCTTTTAGGTTTTCAGATGTTGCATGCAGAGTTTCTGCAACCGAGAGCCAATTAATGTATGGGTAATATAGGACAATGTTAACAATGAAGTCTTCCAATTCGAAAAAGAGCGTTGTCAAACTAAAAAAGCTAAGTTGAACTCTTGAAAGTCCAAAGAGCAATAACACAATTAGTAAACTAGCAATTAGTGCTTATCGTGCGCTCTGATTGGTTAATCAACCTGCGAGTATCCAGTGCTATTCACCTTCGGGCATTCATGCATGAAAAGAGACAAAATGGCGTCCCGTTTCGTGGCTGTATCGCAAGCTGAAATTCAAATTCAAATTGGAAATAAAGTTTTCTGTCAATGGCTATTCACTGGCTTGGTATATACTAAAACATTTATTCCCCTCAGTATCGGTTCCTAGCGTTGGATATTCACCTTGCCGCTTCTCGGCTCGGTAAATATCCTCTACTACTCACCTCCCTTCGGGGAAAAATTGTTAGTTATCCTGGTACCTGGTTATAAAACCACAATACACCAGAATACGTCTACCATCATGCACTTTGCAGCAAATTCATTGGTTCGCCTTTGTCAATGAAAAAGCTCTATAGAAGAAAAGTAGCAGAAATATTTCATTATTTATTTTTGTAAAAGTGTGACTTGTATAAATTTTTGCTGACGTGCTACCAAATGCTGAAAGTTGTGACCGGTGATAAGGAGTGGGTCGCTAGATAGGGGATACATGTTTTATTATTTGTTTATTTTAGAAACTAAGATATAGAATGTTTTGTCCAAATTATAACAGTTCAGCTAAACGGAAGTATTTGAATGTAATAGATTTTCAAAATATTCTTGTGTTTTTACGTTTGGGTTGTCGAACATGCCAGGATAATCCTAAACTGCCAGCCCTCTGCATTGCTCGCTAGATCTAAAGGCGAATCTTGTCTATTATTAGAACGAATCCCAACAGCGAACAGTATGGCATTGTCATTGCATGCTAAAGCTGTTCTTGGCCAATGAAATTTACGAGTAGTCATAATAGTCAATCGCAAATACTAACATGTCATCTTATGTCGTTGCATTGTAATTATTAACCAATCAGAGATTACGTCTGATGCGTGACTTGATGATGACATGACATAACTCTCTGATTTGTAGAATTCGATCAACAACTTATCCACTGATTGGCAAACGGTAGCTAGACCTCGTGAGCTGTGTCATTCGCAATTCAGCTCAACCGGCTGCAAGGATTGACAATTAGCACAACACATACCAAATGTGTTGGAACAGATTAGCCAATCACTGACCCTTTTTATTGCATAACATTCGCATTATTTTGTCATTCGATTTGAAGAATTGATCTATCAACACTCAGGGGAAGTCCGCTCTATTGTGTATCTAGCAATTGATGATTGGATGCTTGATACAAAGGTTTATTTCTTCAAACCTTCAAACGTGTTTGAGTTGAAGATACACTATGTCAGCCTATAAGGACCCTATCTAAATCTAATCTAAACCTTAATCCACAAGGGGACCAGCCCATGACTGTGGATGTGTACGTACTAGTGCACTGTGCTCCTATTAAAAAGAACAAGGAAGTGCAATGCTTGTGCAGGTGCTATTCATTGTAAACGTGCAAGGTTACTAATGGTAAGCGGCGCTCGCATAATAGTTTCTTTTGGCCAATTTAAATTCCCAGCATTTGTTGAGTCAACCACAAAGTTTGGCAACGCATTCCAATCTCTAATAGTCCTCGCTATATTTTACAACACGTTAACAACAAAATTGCGAGGGGAAAAGTACATTAGAATGTGTCGACAAACATAATTAACATTGGTACTCTACTAATGTAGTTTCGTTGTACCTCCAAAGGAATACTATGACAAGCAGCTGACGTTTACAAAGGAAGAACTCGATGGATCAACAATTTTACCTCAACTTTCTGCATCCATTTCAAATAAGTTTAAAGAGCGCATTGCAGCCGTGAAAACCCTGAAGCAAGCAATAGAGCAGTCGTACGCTTCTTCATCGTCCTCCTCCAGGACGCAGTGCTGCCGGGTATCATCTTCCGGCTTGGAATATGACTCAAGGTTTCGGACAAAAGCGGACGCAAAAAGTGCCTGCACTTTGATATCTAGGGAGGCCAAAAGTGGCGCTGTGAATCTTGGGGAAAATGTCATTGAAGCTATGAAGAAGAACCTTAGAGTCCAGTCATCTTTGAAGTGGCAATACTTCGGATCTGACGAAGGCTTAACAATCCAGTTTCCTGCAAGTAAAGCGACTGACTGCAGTTCTTATGACAACCGATTTCGGCCATGGTATGTGGAGACAGCCACGCCCATTCCAAAGCATGTGGTGATTGTGATTGACAAGAGTGGATCAATGTCAACAGACAATCGTATGTCTTTAGCAAAAGACGCGGCAAAAACCGTCTTGAGCACAATGAATCCCAGAGACAAGGTAAAGAATAAAATTAATAATAATATTGACAATTGCAATAAACAAACATTTGTTAGTAGCGTTTTACCAAGTTGATGTCGATCATGTTGAAGAAAGGTTACTCTGATATGCTGCAAGCAATGGGAGGGGGATATTTTGCAAGCGCCGAAGGCGCCAGCCTCTAGGGGGTGTAGGGGCATGTCCCTCCAGAAAATTGTGAAAATCTAAATGCCCTAAAACGGTTTTTCCGGCAATCTCCGAGCTCAATTTCTGTCAAAACTGCTACAAAGTAGATAAATTGATCGTCATTTTACACTTGTTTTCCATTAAAAAATAAACAAAATTCTCACAATTCCTCAGACATATTCATCGAGATGATGCTCAAGAAATCGAATATTACTTATTACAAAATCGGGATAATCCCAACGTAATCGGGATGGTTGGACACTCTGTAATGTACTACTAACTGTAGTCAGGGAATCATTATATACTGCGAGGGGGATAGAGGAGAAATTAGGACGAGGGTCTTGGAAATTCTTGATGTAATCTCCAAAAACAACTTGAAAAGGGGATCTTGAAATTGCAGCTTGCGAAAATTGTAGGATATGCATGGTTTTGAAGTCTACTTTATTTGATTGGTAATAAATTCAATCAATTTCCCTTTCTGATCTCAGCTATTGAAAATCCAACGGCGTGAAATGACAAAGACTGTAGATATTGTTAATTCTGCGAGCAGAGAAACTTCACCGCAAAAAAACCCAGAGCATATGTAGAATCAATTGCAAGCACTGAGTGACCAAAACTTTAAGAACACATGAAGCATACCGTTTAATAGTGACCAGTACAATTGTGATTCAGAAAATTACATATTCCGAAGATTTCAGTTTAGCTGATATGTGCCCTGTCTTTTATCATGTCACTTACCTGATTTATTTTACAACTATGCAACTGACCTTTTGATTTTGTGGAGGGGAGGGAAGGGGGATGGAATTTGCACTGTTACAACTACAAGTTTATTGAATCTCTCCGAGGGGTTTTTCAGAGCCAATTTACAATAAATGTACAAGAAAACAATTAGTTGAGCTTCTGTTTACAAATATATAGTATATTTATGTTTGTATATTCGTGTCAACAATTTGGAGCACTAATCTGTTAAGAGCTACCTTATGGAACTCGTGGAGCTGCTTTGTCTCACATTTGTGAATTGTTTTAGGTGGGCGTCGTCTCATTCTCTTCCAGCGCCCAGAAAGCCTCATCAGATAAATCAAACTGTTACAGCAGCCAACTTGCCAAAGCCACGCCTTTGAACATAGATGAGCTGAAGGAATATGTCGATTCACTTAATCATAGAGGTAATTTCAGTGTGAGAACTAAACATAATCTCAATAAATCACTATCTAGCCTTCTTCTCCACCATAATATGGCAACTTACTATATTGCTGATTAATTTTGCGCGCTTTGATTGGTCAATTTCAGGTCCGTAAGTTACATACGGACCTTTCACTCTCCAGCCGCTGCCAATTTCTATGTTTTCAAGTAGCTAAAAAATAGCTAAAATGCTACAAAGTCATAAAATAAACATCTTATTGGACTCGTGTGCTCGGACCGTACGGTAAATTACAGATCCTCTTTTCTTCCTTCTCTTTTTTATGGCCCGCATGCTAAGTGGTACATATTTAAAGTATTGCATATTTGGCAGGGTTGCCAGTTCCTGGGGGGGGGGGGGGCAGAAAATGCCCATGGCCTTTATAAACCTGGAAACTATTTACTCTAATGAAATGGTATTTGGAAAGGTAAGTTGTTTCTCGAAAACTCTTTATTGTGACATATTGGTAAGGTAATGATGACGTCACATGACGTCATGATAATTTTATCAATAGATATTTTAAAAAGTTGTACCTTGCTATGTCTCTGATATCTTTTACAAGCTCTTTCAACAGTGTGTTTTTGTAGAAATATCACATTCTCTGTTTACATCGAGAAACTATTCTAAGTCGACATAATGAGAAATTATATGGGTAGAGGTGTGAGGGTAAAAGATAAATCTTTTCCAGGTTTTCCTAATTTCAAATAAAACTGTTACAAATATCAGCTCATGTTAGCAAATAGTACTAAGAAGAATGTTTTCAATGTTGAATATGAGGGCATATGACGTTTGAGACCAGCCATTTTAGATTACCTAGTAACCGATTGCGCAATAATTATGACATCACAAAAAGCTAGGAAGATAGTGAAAACTACAGAAGCAGGCCAAAACAATTCTACAAATAGACAATCATAAAATTCTTGAAAATAAATATTTAAAAACCAGTAACTGATCATCAATAACATTCATAAAATGTGTATAATTTTGCAACTGGTTTTGGCTCCATTACATCCTAGAGTAATCCAAAGTCAGAGCGAGGAAAAACGACAGTAAGAAAACGAGACAGAGAAACACAGTGAGACGTCGTATTATGATACACATCTTTCTTATGCCTCACTTCTAGGTACTACATGCTACTCTTGTGCCTTCAAAGCAGCATTTGACCTTCTCAGCGCCTCAAAATCTTCAAGTAACTCGAACACGAAACAAGTCATCTTATTTCTTACTGACGGCGAGCCAACTGATACAACGGAAACCATAAAGACCACCATTAAAAATGGAAACAAAAAACTAAACAATAAAGGAATCATTATAACCTTCGGACTGGGACAAAATCCTCGAGTTTTGAAAGACATTGCAAACCAATATGGGATAGGAACCCCTGAAGCATCGGTAAGACTTCTTCCTTTCTTTCTCCCTCCTTTTCCGTTCTTCCTCACTCCCTCCTTCCCTCCCTTCCCCTTCCTTCCTTCCTTCCTTCCTTCCTTCCTTCCTTCCTTCCTTCCTTCCTTCCTTCCTTCCTGAAGAATGTTAATTTCAAATTGCTCTAACTAGAGATTTTAATGATTCTAACCTATGTCCATTCTTTTATTTACAAGTCTGGCAAAATGTTTGAATATCATTATGTCATAAGCAGGCTCAATAGGAGTGGGGAGGAAAGACATGCTCATAGTGGTTTAACTAAATTATTTGTATTTAAAGTTCTTTGAAAGTAACTTGCTTCGTGAGCTAAATACCATGAGACAAGAAATGACATCTATTTGCATTATTCCCACTTAATGTCACACAGTAGACTTATGGTGAGTCAAGAAAATACCAATGTTTAAATGTCAAGCGTGTCATTTGTAATATTGATCTTCCTTTCTCTTTATATACAGCAAGGAAAAAATATCCACGTTACTGATTCTAGTAAACTGCGCTCCAACATGGCGCAATACTATGATGTGTTCTCTAAAGATGCCCAGTCCGACGAAGCCGTAATCTCCGTGCCATACCTGGATAGATGGGGGCTTGGTAAGTTAACAAGACTGTCCTCCGTTCCATCCAGAAATGCTGTACTTGCATGTATTAGTATTTTACTGATCTTTGTTAGCACGAAGATTGCATGGCTCGTGGTTTTTTTCATGGTTTATAGTTCGTATTAGTGTCCCACTCGAGTTGCCAATATTTGAATACATAAATATATTTCGCCACAAACGTGGCCTCTTCAGTGTAGATGTATAGCAGATGGGAAAGAATTCACAACAAAAATTACCTAGTAATGGTTTGCGTGCTTACTTTAATTATGCATTGCATAAATTAAAATGGCTTAATCTGTGGGTTGCAAGCGTACTGTCACCTGATGCAAGTCACTCGTCCTTTCTATTTATAACTATGTCCGCTTTACTGTTGTTAATCATTACTCCTTCTGTAACTTGCCGCTGCATTGGTTTCTTAAATTAGTTTCTGAAGAAGCCACGTTTGTTGCGAAATATATTTATTTATTCCAATATTGCCAACTCGAGTGGGACACCAATACGAACTATAAATCATGATATTGTACTAATAACATAAATTGTTGTGTCACGACTAGAAGTTTACTTAAAAAGTGTTTACAGACGCCGTAGCTACATTGCAGAGAGCACAAATAACCCAATTTTGAAAATAAAATAAAAATAAATAACGTAATCCCAAATAGCTCAGGAGATATTCTTGTTCAAACCTAATTAGTTATAATTATTGTTTTGTGACATCCATATTCTTGGTTGCAGGTATGATCACAACCGTGTCTATGCCCTGTCGCCATAATGGCAAGTTCATTGGTGTGGTTGGTGTAGACATAACTATGTCAGACCTGTTGGCGGATGTGACGTATTTCAGCCAAGGTCAGGCCTCCTATGCATTTCTTGTGGATAGTACCGATGGAAGAACAATGATGCATCCCTTGTTACCAGTCCCCTCCTCTGTTACGGAGCCACCGATTTTTCTGGACATACGGAGCCTGGAACCAGCGGAAAAATTTGCTTCTGTTTTTACTTCAATTGAAAGGTAACCGATCTCTATTCTCAAGTAAGAATGATCAGCATCCTCGAAATGTTAGTTACAACTTATGTCTGCATTATGCGTGTTGTTATTTTCTTGTGTCTGCTAATATATCAGCGAGGAGGTGAAGATTTGTTCGCTTGACGAAAAACAAGATTCCAGCAACGAAATGTTTAAACTAGTGAGGGGCTATTCTTCTTATTATTATTTACGATATCTGTCCGTGGCATGTATTCTTATAGACCACGTTTTTCGTCATCGAATGTTCAAAATGACTAAATGTTGACCATGAGATGGCAAAAAAAGTGGTCTATAAGAGTATATATCATGGAAATTTATCGTAATTTTTTTTACAACAAAAATCTGAACTAGTCAAACTTACCGGCTGTTTACAAGCGATAAATTTTTAAGTGTGCGCATACACTGTTGAACTTGATCTGCAGTGGTGGCGCGCGTTTATCATGTACGCTTATTGACAATGGTTTTCAACCAGGCGAGGATATCACGACGTGATGTAAAAATGTGAAAAAACCTTGTAACATTATGATGACACCAACATAGCTTCATGTTCCCTTTTTTACTTTCTAGAAGCTTTTCCCAGTCAATTTTAGTGTATCGTTACTTCAGACGATAATTATCCACAACTAAAATGTGTTTTCTGAATAAAATTTGTGTTTGTAGGTCTATTTATGTGCCTGTCTGTCTATCGGTATTTCTGCCCCTCTGTCTGTCTGTGAATCTGTTTATCTGTGCGTACGTGTGTGTGTCCGTCTGTCTAAATGTGTCTGTCGGTCTGTCTCTTTGTTTGTTTGCCTGTGTCTGTGTGTGTTATAGGTATATGTATGCCAGTATGGCTATATATCTGTTCGTATGTTTGCAGGTCCACATGTCTGCATGTCTGTATGACTGCATGAATGCATGGCTGCATGGTTGGATGTCTGTATGCATGTATATGTCTGTATGTCTTTCTACTCTCTGTGTATCGGTCTGTCTGGCTGTCTGTCTGCCTTTATACCTGTATGCCTGTATGTCGGTAGGTCCGCCGGTGTGACTGTATGTCTGTGTGTCCCACGTCCCCTTGTCTCTGTAATTTTATACCAGCATTCTGTATGTGTGTACATTGTTTTAACTTTGCTTCGTTATTGTTTTTTAGCGGCAGTTCTGGCCAAAAGACATTTCTATCAAAGCGTTTCCTGGCTCGTGGCGGCGCCATCAAAGAAGGAGTGAGAGTTGTGGATCTAAACTCTACATATCACTGGCAGCCAATAGATAAGACGAAGTTCTCTCTGGGTCTCGTGATTGCTAACAACGATCACATAGAAAAACTTTCTAAATTGACTCCACATGACGGTAAGTACGTCAGTAAATATGCTATTTTTTAACAAACTGAAACGCGCAGATAGAAACTTGTGTTCAGTTGTAGAATATACTGAAAAATGTACTTAGAAAACTCTTAATCAAAGAGCTCAGAACTCCTCTTTTAAAATTACCGTGTTTAGCATGTTTAGCAATGTTGTAGGTGTACTATTAACAGGAAACACCACAGCAGTTCTCGAAGAATTAAAGGGACTATGTCACGGCTATTTAAGGAATTGTTGCGATATATGAAATTCTCCACAAATCAAAGGAAATCTAAAAATAACGGTTTGCTGTGGTAGAAAAACACAAAAGAGATGATGATAATCCATAAAGGAACGTGGATGGTTAAAATTGGGGAAGATTAAAA
>JANVCK010225936.1:0-10360 GCA_026546655.1 Epizoanthus illoricatus | reverse complement strand
CCCCCGCCCACATTGTACGGGTATGAACCTGATTTATCTTTTTAACAATAACACGATTTAGTTGTGGGATATACAGCGAGGACTTACTGTAGCTGGTTTTTACTTCTTGTTTGTTTCAGGGACAGACCATTTGATTTTCTGGGGGGGGAATGAAAGAATTTGTAAAAAAAAATTGCACGAGCCGAAAAGCCGAAAACACATTGCACGACACAGAATTATAAAGTCAAAGAGAGAGAAAGAGAGGGAAAAGCGAAAATAAATATACAGGCCCAACAATAACAGCAACAATAGTTTATTTCATACCAGACTTACAGATTTGATAATAAAACAGAAGTCCATTACTTGTGGAAATCCTGCTTTTGAAAAATGAATAGATCACTACAAAGTAATCATAATTATAAGTAATGCTAATGCTAATGTTGATGCTAATACTAATGTTAATACTGATGCTGATGCTAAAACTAATGGCAATGCTAATGACAATGCTAATGAGAATGCTAATGTTGATGCTAATGGCAACGCTAATGCTAATGGCACTGCTAATGCTAATGCTAATGTTGATGCTATTAGTAATGCTAATGTTGATGCTAATGCTAATGCTATTAGTAATGCTAATGTTAATGGTATTGGCAACGATAACGATCTTTCTTATAAAGCGCATGTATCCTTTTAATCCAAAGCGCCATCAAAATTCGAAAATACTAAAAATAATGATAATTAAGAAATACTAAAAACTTAAAACTAATTATAAAACGATAATTATTAGATATAACTGGTACAATAGCTGAGATAATGTTATCTGTTAAATGTAACCTTGTTCATGTTTATCTTACAAAACGGTTTTGATGAATTCTCAAACACGGTTTCTCAACACTTGCTCACATTCCTCTCGGGGATGCGAATTGCTTTTGGTAGTCAAGAGTTGGTCAAGTTTGTGATGCGTATATCAAAAAGTTTGGTAGCTTCTCAAAAGTGGTACTTCTCTGTCTTCTCTTTTACTTCTACTTGTAAGAACAACGTGTCATCCACTAAGTACCTCCTTGTGTGCAGCTGCTCGTGAGGAAAGAATGTGGCAAAACCGAGCCCTACATTTCCATCTGACATCGGCCTTTGACTGTAGTTAGATGTAAGTTTAAGTTCAGTTGAGAAGATGGTCTTAATATTCTTCATCAACTTTACGTTTGGCTGCTGGTCCATAATAGTGAAGGCGATTTTCTTATCAAACGGCCAGGTTAATATTGAATCGTATTCGCCCTTTACTATGATAACGAACACTGACAGGTGGGTCCCTTGACCAGCTTGGACTCCATTGGGATACATCTGAACTTTCGCCTTGTATCCATATGGCCTGGTATAAAACGCATCGCTAATGATGAGTACTTCTTCTCCATTTTTAGCTTTCTGGATAAGACGTCGAAAGTTGGAAATTTTCCAAACAAATCCCGCCTGACCTTGTTGTGCCTTGACACTCTCGAGCTGGCAGGCTTGCATCTGGTTCTGTGTTTTGACTGATTCCAGTTCTTGGGTTTGCTTCCAGTTTTGTGACTTGACAGCCTCAATCTCCAAGATTAGCATCTGGTTCTGTGCTTTGAAATATTCCAGCTCCTGGTTTTGCTGCTGGCTTTGTGTTTTGGCACTCTCAATTTTCCAGTTTTGCGTCTGGTTCTGTGTTTTTACAGATTCAAACGCTTGCGTCTGTTTCTCGATTTGTACTTTGATGCTCTCAAGCTCTCGGTTTTGCAGCTGGCTTTGTGCTTTGAAACTCTCAATTTCCTGGGTTTGTTTCTCATTCTGTACTTTAACACTTTCAAGCTCTTGGTTTAATTTCTCAAGTTCTTGGTTTTGCCTCTTGTTTTGCTTTTTAACGGTCTCGATTTCTTGGTTTTGTGTCTCGAGTGTGCCCGCTATCTCGTTTATTCTCTTACAAGCCATCTCCAGATGACTCTCCGCTTTTGTTTCAAGATGTTGGTTCAGCTGGCGTCGTTGGACCTAGCGGAGGTAGATTCTCATATCAGGATAAAGTAAAACTGTTCTATATATGCAAACTCTTTTTTCGAGAATGAATAAAATAGAATATTAATTATTCTACTGCAAACCTTTTCCGTGCATCCAATGTCTTTGTACTGACAGTAAACCTGTGTTAACGGGCAATTCTTGTTCAAATGATCTGTCAACTAAAGTCAAAAAAATATTAGATTTAGTTAGCAAAGTAACGTGATAGATCAACAAGGATTCTGTATGTACCAAGAACGTAGGTATTGCAATTATAATGTTTCACATTTTTAAATATAAGAAGTGTCTAGTTTGTTCTCAGGTATGCTAAGGTGGTCTATCTCACTGAATAGGAATTTGTTTTAGTTAACACTATGAATTATTTTTGTTTATCACAAATACTTTTGAAAAATCGGCAAAATTGTATTATGGAAACCAATCACTTGAATATAAATATCGTTTTAGTTACAGTTGAGCATATTTTAGTTATTTATTTCAGTAACTTTATGAACACAATCGGAATAATTATCCATTTGTTTTATTTGTGCATGTTTTATATTACGTGACGACAAAAATCTGTGTCACACGATAGTCACGTGACGTAGACATACGTTCCGATTTGTCTGATGTATAATTTGATGTCAGACCCTAAAAGTTTTTCAACCACGTTACAATAACTCGGGAAGTAATGAGCGCTTTTTTAAAAATGAATGAAAATAACCTACTTATAAGATGACCGTTACCACGACAACAACTGCTTTAAATTAACATTTTGGGGAAGGCAAACTGAGTGGCCAAGTTAATTGCATTCATACTCGTCAACTTATAACAAATGTACGATAGCTTTCCGTGTTATGAACTGTTATAGACCACATTTTTCGTTATCGAATGGTCAAAATGTTGTGGCGAAAAAAAAGTGGTCTATAAATCCTGCTTCGCACTAACGACGTAAGCGCAATCGCAACACAAGAAAAATCCAGTGTGAAGCGAGGAAACGCAAGTGTAAGCAGAAAAAAAAAGAAAACTTTTGTTTTTCTTGTACTTGTCTTGCGCCGTTGCGATTGCGTCAGACCACCTTGCTTGCGTCGCTTGTGTTCTAGTGTGAAGGTCCTTGCGATTGCGATTACGTCGCTAGTGTGAAGCAGGCTTAGAGTACATACCACGGAAAGCTATCGTAAATTTGTTTTTTGCAACAAGAACTGAAATAGTCAAACATACCGCTGTTTACGGGCAATAAATTTAGATTGGGAAACCATTTAAGTGTGCGCGTGCACTTGTGAACTTAACCTGCAATGGTGGAGTGCGCAGTGGTGCGCGTAAATCGTAGTATGCACTATTGTAGACGATGGTAAAGCAAGAATATCATAATATGTTGTAAAATCCTTTGTTAACGTTGATATATTGTTTGTAATAACTTCTACAGCGAACTGCAGCATCTTCTTTTCAAAAGTAAAAGGAAAAAACTAAAGGAAAGATGTGGGACAAAGCCTGGACGAGAAGACATAACACAGCAAGCACACTCGGTCGAACGGCACACAACCACCTGACCATACACCCGTCCCTAAGGTCGTACATACCTCTTCGCGGGGCATCGTCTGTCGAGTGTTGCATCCATTGGTGCAACTCACTAGATACCGTCCGCACGTCTGCTCATGGTCCTGGGAGACGATTAAACAGAATGTTTCTCAGCTATACGCTTGGTAAGATTGTACATAAATAACACCAATTTTGGAACACAGCTCTACGCATAGTTGGAGTTACCTTTTTAGCCTATCTTCTTCTATTTTAGGTCAAGGAGCTTAGCATCAGAGATTCTTCTAAGTCTGAGATTTGGGGACTTTTTCCGGGAACCGACTGTTACATTGTCCCAAAGCAGTTTGCCCTGTCATTTATCGTATTTCGTCAAATAAAATCTAAAATTCCGTGTGAAAAGGGAGTAGTTTCATTCAATCTTGTGCTTAAAAACTCGGAGTTCGCCGTTTTGTTATTCGACAAAATCTTTAATATTTTGACAGAATCGTGCATGTCAAAGAACTGAATAACGACAATGCTTTTTACATTCAAGCTTGCTATACAGATGTTTTTATGTGAGCTGACCGGGTTTATTACTCGACATTCTTTGACTCATGCAATCTCTCTTACTGTTTCTTCGAGGAGAGAGGGAGGAGTTCACGGGGATAGTGCTTATTCGAGGTGAGCACATACTTTAAATTCCTATTCTAGAGGGGCGTTTAATCGAAGGGGGCAGGACAAGAAAGGTGCTTTAGCGAGGAAATACAGTACCACATTATAACAGATATTTATAGTTGCAGTTTGCCTTTATAACAAATGGCTAATATTGCTTTTGTGATTATTGTTTATAAGTCTGCTCGACCCTCTGCTACCTGGAACTTACCGCTTTCTTACAGAAAGGAAATGATCTCTTGCAGTGGACACACTTACAGTCTCTCCATGGACACGATAAGGCCTGATGAGTAGCGAGATCTTTTCTGACCACTTGTACAGCACACTCACTCGCTGGACACGCGACCTTTTCAAACAGACAAACTTCCCTGTGTTTCTATAACAGGAAAATGTAGCTGTATCATTGATTGTTCATCAAAACAACAACAACGATAAAGATATTGATAATGACAACGACAAAGAATGACTACGAACTAATCATAACCATGACTATAGCGATAATAATAACGATAACGATAACGACAACGACAACGACAGCGACTGCGACAGTGATAGCGATAGCGATAGCGATAGCGATAGCGATAGCGACAGTGATAGCGACAGTGATAGCGATAGCGATAGCGATAGCGATAGCGACAGCGACAGTGATAGCGACAGTGATAGCGATAGCGATAGCGATAGCGACAGCGACAGTGATAGCGACAGTGATAGCGATAGCGATAGCGATAGCGATAGCGATAGCGATAGCGATAGCGACAGTGATAGCGACAGTGACAGTGACAGCGACAGTGATAGCGATAGCGACAGCGACAGCGACAGTGATAGCGATAGCGATAACGACAACGATAACGTGTATATAAGAACAAAAACTTTCAGCTTGGCATCCAACATGCACTATATGGCCGTTATTTTTTGTTGTTATATACACACCCACTTCAAGTGGCACTTCAAGTGGTATCCCCACACACTATTGGTGCATTCAAATAATACCTCTTATTACTATTCTTAGATTTTACTATATAGTAAACAACATACGAACTCTTCATTGCAAATTTGTCCCTAAAGAAGGTTGGTTTTGCCATCCGAAATATTGGAAATCATTAAAAGCTGTAAGCGATCAGTTCTGCAGTATTTTTTGTTGTAGTCTCCGCGCGGTCTGAAAGCATTACGCCATGGTACGAAGTGGGCTGGAAAACAAAATTCGCCCGGCTCGGTTACGTCTAATATAGCATTCTTCTTAATATAGGATGAAAGAGTTGTGGTCCTTACTTCAACTTGTGAAAACTTCTCAATCCACTCGCACCCGCTGTTTGGACATATCACCGGACTGGATAAAATCTTTTTCTTTGTAGCATTGTCAGGGAATATTTCCTGTACCAAAACATTGGCAAGACATGTAGTTAGCGCCAAAATTAAAACACATATAGAGAAAGCAATGTAACAGTTTGTTTGAACTTATGCAGATTTACATCAGTTGTTTTATGCACGTGTTGCACGTGCGTGTTTATAACTGATAATAATAATTAATATGTTTCCGAATATTTACTCGTGTATACCCACATACGAGTATCAGCGGCATATGTTGAGTATTGGCTGTGGCTAATTATATACCGAACAGTTAGAGCGATTTCCTGGCCTGGCCGGCCTAACCGATCAGTTCTCAAATGGAACGCGACAACTATCAGAACTGGTTCTGGCCAGACTAACCCTGCTCATGGATTAGAGCCGCTCAGTTCTCCAGTTCCGGACGGCCAGGGCGCGGGAATTTGGGGAGTTTTGGCGGGAAAAAATGCTCGCGCGCGCCTTGACCTTTCCATTTACAATAACCAGAACCAGTTCTCTCGGGTCGGCCAGACCCGACAAGTGGAAAGCGTCCGTTTGTACAACAAAAGAAAAATTTGTTGCGGAGAGTAGAAGTCGAATCTACTTTGTGCAACAAGGAAATTTGTTGCGTTGCAAATTGTTCAACGGATGGTAATAAGCGCAACAACATTGCGTTGTTGCGCGACAAGTTGGAGGAAAATGTTGCTCGTATTACCGGACCTGTAGATGATGATATACAGCAAGTTGGTGCTATCTATGGCCGCGGTCACATTAGTGCTAAAACCGTGCTTGCTAGAGACTTTCTATTTACCTAGCAGATTCCTAGCACACGATGCAATGTGACCGGCCAAGCACGGTGCGCTTGCTTGCTTGAAAATCGATACCTAAATAAACAAAACTGTAAAAGAGCCGAAGCGCGACTCTGGCATGGTCTATACCGTGCTTGCGCTGTGCTAGATAAACAAATTTCTTTGCTTAACCAATAAAAGTCAAACAGTTTGACAGCCAAATTTGATAGCGGTAATTTCGAAATACTCCATATTGCCAGGTTTTTATCCCTTGCCGGAAAGCGTTCAACATGCTAGTAGTCAGGCTTTGCATTTGGTTTTGATATGAAACAACATCCTAATCGTCGAGGTTTTTAAAAGTCCTCTGTTTCTAGTCAAAGTCAGCCAATTTCCTCGGTGATGAATCCTTCGTTGCTACTGAGTGGCCCAAAGATCGCTGCCGTTCCTTTAATAACAGTTTGCCGCTCAAAACCGTTTCGTTTCTTTTCGTTCCCCATACATTATCAAATCATACCGCCAGCCGCACTGACCAGCTGAAAAAATCGGCCAATGCTTACCGAAGCCACCTTCTTCTACGTGCGAGTAATGATTGCAAACGAAGAAAGCGGGTGTAAGAAAGCAACAAGAAAACAGAGCATTCACATCGATCTTTCAAGATTTTTGGTTTCGATCAGGCACACACAAAGATGAAATTTGCATTTTAGAGTAATTTAAGAAAACTTTTTAAGTATTATTTTGTCAACAATTTTCCATTAGCAGGTATGTAAACTCTTGTGGGACCGGTGTGTGCTAGAAACACACTCCAGCACTTGCTAGACTGACGTCACTAGTAAGCATACTTGAGCAAATTTCTAGCACTAGTGTATATACACAACGTTTTGGAATACTATAAGTCAGTTGCTGATGTTCAGTAGATAATATTATAATGTGGACCTGTGAAAGTTATAATATGGTGTCATTATTTAGTAGTTTTGATCACTTTGTTAATTAGTTAATACTATTCAGTGTATATTGTTGTATTTTATTACCAAGTTCTTATATATAGAAACACGGTTTAATAAAGTTGTTGTTGTTGCTAAACTACTGCCGGAGCAAGTGGGTCCCATGAATACCAAAGGTTTGTTTATCAAATAGCGTTTTATATGAGTGTCAATGGATTTCATGCAATGCCTTTGTTAGTTTCTCCACACTTGACTCACCGTCGCAGCGAGATCCTGGCTGTCAATCGGACAAACGCGACTGGAGCTGCAGAAACAAGAAAACACATCAAAATACTGCACTGGCGGACTAATCACGTGAATGCACGATAATGGTATAATCTAATTTCGACCATTAGTGACAAGGGTGGATGAGTACAAAGTATTTCTTGGTTCCAGGTCTGTCTTTTCATTTCGGTCGAAAAAGCCAACAACTTCGATAAAGGACAAAACGTGACTGTTTTTAAAAAACCAAACTTTTATGGATATACGTGGTCAAGAAAGCGTTTGATTGATACTTCAAAACAGTGTGTTCCCCATTAGCACAGACAGATCTATTTTATTTTTTAATTTTGATTCAAATTTTGAGGAAAAAGCAACTTTTGAGGTGATACCTATAGACAACATTTTCGTCCAAAAAGCCAAGAATTGAGGACATACGTCGGACCATTAAATCAACGGTACTTAACCGTCATTGTAGTGATCAATTAGGTCCGGCACTCCATTATTTAGACTCAACCATTTGGTTTAATTCAGGCGTATCTGAGCGAACTGTAATATCTGTGGTTTAATCTATTCACTTGCCCAAATTCTTTGTCTGGGTCAGTCGGGGGATATCGTGCTGTGCTTGCTCAGCCTCCCACGCATAAACTCTACAACGCCGCTTATTTTCCAAAGGTCCATTAAATCCGCCTATAAAACTAAGCAATTACTTACGTTGCAGTAGACATTTTAAATTATGTTAAAGTGGTGATAAGAAAACCTAGTTTTTTTATAGTCCTTACTTGCCATTGATGATGTCCCTACGGCCGAAAACGTTTTGGTTTTTATCTAACATTTTTAGCCTATATTATATATCACACTTATCAATTTAATTACTCTAGTTTCGGGAACACTTTATCCGTTATACGGGTCAGCAATCAGTTGCTATAACAGTTTATAACACAGTTAAAAACACAGCACTCTCGCCAGTCCAACACAAGATGTTCTCTTGCGATTTTAAACTACTAACGCAGACTTTGGAATAGTACTTGATGTAAAGATTTTGGTTTTGCGTACTGAGTTACACGAGTTACTTAGGGGGCTCTTTCGCTCTTGTTAGTTCCAAACTTATATTTTCTCTTGCTTGTTTCACAGACAGGCTGTTAGTGGTCAGTCACCAGTTTTGTGATGCACTCCGGTCAAATTTAGTGAAAATTTTTACCGTGAATTAACTGAAACCTTCAAACATTGCCGATTGCGAATGTGTGGCATACCACTGCTGTTTATTCTAAAAAGCAATGTTTCTTTAAAATGGGCAGGAATCGCAACTAATACTGAGTAGGAACTGAAACCCGTACACTACCTCCTGTGAAACTGTGCCAGGCAGTCTCTACAAAACCTGTGGCCGCAGATCGTCAGTACGGGATCCTTGAGAGCCAAATGACATAGAGCGCACGTTAGTTCGTCGTGAAGGGGAGGAATGAACTCATAAGCAAACCCGTTCTGTCGCACAGACGACGCCATCACAAATCTATGGTTCAGCGCACCACAGCAGTCTTGAATTTTAATAATTTTCGAGAACTTGAAACATACAAACAAAGTTTATGTTAATTAGGAAAACAATGGAAACAATGTTACTGTACTAGCACCTGCGCATCTTCTGTTATGGGCCAATGCAGGCTGGGTATAAAATCCTGAGGTGTATTTGATATTGACATTATGTTTCTTGTTGGATATCGGCGAAACTGAGAGATCTGTGTTTTTGTTTTCACTGCGATCAGTTTCAGTGTGTAAGAGGGCTGTGAGGTACTGGGTGCAGTAACCCAGACGGACGCATGCGCAGACTTGTAATAAATGTAGACTGAACTGTTGACTGGGTATATAATAGAGATTACTGACTGGGTATACAGCTACTGGTGATAAATGCACAGAATGGATAAAGATAAAATGAATAGGTACTGCTGGCTTTAGGAATAAACTTCAGACTACTGGCTGTAGACTGCAGTCTGCTTCAGTCAAGGATTGAAGAAACCAAAGTGGCTTATCAGGCCTGCAACAAACTAACAATCATTGGGGGACCCACTATTGCAGCCTCGAGTTGTAGGGTGGACTACGAGCACCGAAGGCGCAAGTTTCTAGGGGGTCCAGAGGCATGCCCCCCCCTCCGCCGGGGGGATGTTTGAAATATAGGGTCTCTAAAATAGCATTTCCTGCCTTCTGAGTGTAACATCCAGCAAGTTTAAACGGCTTTAAAATGACAGAAAATTGATCTTTACTTGAAAATATTTATCATTTCTGTTCTTTATCTTTATCTTTATCATTTGAGCCAGAGCAAATTATGGGGGGTAGGGGAGGATGTCCCCAGCCCCACCCCCTGCTGCGGGCCTGCTTATCATAGCCGTCCCTTAACTCTGTTTTCTGTAGCATGATCGAAGCGGCTAGGAGAATTAAAACTCTCTCCTGGATGGGATGCTAGTTCATCGCAAGGGTACTCGCCAGGATTGATTTTAGCAATTTGCCAGGTGCCACTTATACAATAGGATGGAGAGAAGAACTGTGAGGGTAAATGTCTTGCCCCAGGGCACTATAGCGTAGAGAGCCTGGGTACTACAAAGTGACTGTAGCAGGCTGAAGTGACTGTAGACTACATTGTTATTATGCACCTATCAATGTTTAGCGGGAGGGGGAGAGACGCTGGGCGTATGTGGGGGATTTATCGATTAGCTCCCGTGCTGGGGATACTTGACCATTTTAATCGAATTCTGGCATATCAAGTTTTTACAGCAAAATAAATGACTCATTTGATCGTCAACGATTGCCCCGGAGTGGGGAATTTGGCAGAAACCTTTGTCCGATTTTAGATGCCGGCCTTTGCCCACGCCCCCCCCCCCCCCC
>JANVCK010225825.1:0-10360 GCA_026546655.1 Epizoanthus illoricatus | reverse complement strand
ACATACATACATACATACATACATACATACATACATACATACATACATACATACATACATACATACATGCATACATAAATACACACGCACACACCACAGCTGACATACTTTCGCACTCCGTTAATATATACAGTCAGCCCCGGGCCAGGGGACCAGGTAAACACAACGTGTAACCAAACAGCTGTTGTTAACGGAATCTTTGTCTTCCACTGTCTTTTGTCCGTGGCAAAAAAGAAGTTCAGTTCATTGTTGTTGACATACACGGAGAATCCCCGTGACGTGGTGAGAGAATTGTCTCTCACACTATCCACTAGGAAAGTCTTGGAGCTCCACGCTGAGGCTTGGCTAGTGAACTTGACCACAAAAGACACACTGAGGCCATTGCGGCATTCCTTGCCGTCCGAAATGCAGCCCTGTACCTGGCCGACGTCTAGATAGGCATTGTAGCTGTTGAAGTACAGTACGTCTCGTCCGAGTTGGTTGATGTCAGTCTGGGTGACGTTTCCAACGACCTGTGCTGGCTGGGAGCCCAAGGCCATGCCATTAACCAGGGTGTTGAGGGGCCAGTAGTTGTAGGTACCGCTAATCCAGTCTATAACAGTGCACGAAACAATAATCAACACCACATTATTTGAAAAGAACTCTCTATAAACGGACACATTTGCGCCGGTATGAGCTCTCGGTCTTAGAGAAGGGTCCAGCTTGGAGGGAGTGCTCTAAACTAGCCAAATTATATATGCATATGTGATCTAGCATTGATACAGGGTATGCATTCAAATGATTAAACATATTAGAGTTGTCAAAATCTAATTTGAAGTAAAGTCAAGTAAAAGTTTCTAGACAAATTGCTAGGGAGCTGTTTTTTCTAAGGGACTGGTCAATAGGTTAGAAGAGATAAGCGGGAAGCAGAAATGGGTAGATCATTATATTTGATCTCTGGAAAAGAGGTGGATCATGCTCTTCTGAGCTACAATTTGAGGGCAAGGGGTTAGATTTAACCAAGCAAAACTGGAAAATGCATCTGTAAGAGGCTACGTTTTGATAATTTTCGCGGGTGGAACATGCTCCCGGATGCTTCAAAACGTTTTGCTTTTATCATTGTCAAGTCTCTCGCTATTCCAGGGACGTACCACGTGTTTGTCACGTAGCGGTAGGATAATCCTGTCGCTTCATTCAAATATCATAAGTTGTATTTTAAGTATGCACTGCAGCTACAGAATTCAGCCTTATGTACGTACAATGATGAGAATGCTCCACGGAGAATGTTCAAAGCAAACACAGAATAAGTTGTTGTTATATTGTTAAAGATAATTCGAATTGTGAAGATACAGTCAACTGTCTCCATCAGATTTCACAACTTACTTCCAGTGATGGGAAAGTTTACACCATCTCCTAAAAACAGAGAAAAGGAACATAGTTAATATTTAAGCAAAAATACTTTGCGCCACACAACACAAGCAGAAACAAACCTTTTCTTATAAAGACTCCTGATAATACCTACCAAGCGACCTTTTGCATATGAAAGGTTTGTATTCGCCGCAGCTGACATCTTTCCACGCTCCAGTGTCGGTCATAATTACTACACACGCCTTTCGGTCTGTCACAACACCAATGCAATATACTGTCAGTATGGGTTCTCTATTTGGATTATACAACACCAATGCAATATACTGTCAGTATGGATTCTCTATTTGGATGGTACAACACTAGTGCAATATACTGTCAGTATAGATTCTCTATTTGGATTGTACAACATCAATGCAATAAGCTGTCAGTATGGATTCTCTGTTTGGACTGTACAACACCAATGAAATAAGCTGTCAGTACGGATTCTCTATTTGGATGGTACAACACCACCAGCATTGCATTATAACGCAGTCCTGATTGCAGGACAGATTTCTTGTTCTATCGGTGCGTTTTTAATTGTATGCAGTAAAAATTTCATCGCGGGCTGCCGTGCACGGTGCAATGATATACGTTTTCTACAGCATGCGACGAAAATCTCACATAGTTGCATAAAACTTCGGAGAACTAAGTTTCTTAGTCTTTATATTTTTAAAAGAGAGTAAAACACATTACAGCCAAAGGCAGATATATTTGTGATCTTCATATGGAGTTTGTTTCTATCTAAAACATAAAATAAGAGAGCTATAATATTAATTGTTATACACGCACCCTTTGTATCCGTAGGGTTGCCACGGTACCAGTAGGTAAACACGAGGGGGGAGAAGTCACTCCAGAAGTAACGCTTGTTGGAATCGCGGTCATTGAGACCGATCCAAAATGAGTACATTGAGCTGGCCAGCGGTTTCAGCCTATTGACTATGTACCGTTTCTCCGCCACTGAAGTTATGCTGAGCAGATCGCCGCCTCTGTTGACACAAGTGGCGCGGGCGTCTACACAAGAGAGAACAATTCGTTAACAGGTTTGCCATGAAATTGAAGATTATGACGGCAAAGAGACCAAGCATTTAAGGGGTGCTATGAGTCTCAAATGCTGAAGTTGCGTGTCACCTCATTTTTGTAATATGTGGCCAAATGTCATCAAATAAGCAAGTTAATTCAATGAAAATAGCCTAAAAAGTAAATTAAAAAGGAGGGTCCCCATGCTAACTAAAGCGATCTAACGAGACAAAGTCCCCCCTTTTTAGGGTATTTTTTGTCAATGGAATCCAAATGTTTAAATTGTACTTGCATCATTTACACAACCAAAATAACATTTAAAGACTGATAAAAGAAACAAAAACGTAACAGAATAAACAGTACTAGATTTAGATAAAGCACAATGTAAAGTTGTTGCTATGGTTACCAAACTTAAGATAACAATACAGTTATTACAAATATCTTTTATTGTTTTTTCACATTTGTACAAAACGAAAAATGTAGACCAATGAAATAGAGATTAAAAAATTATGGGATCCCCATGCTCGTTGCCGAGATAATGTACAGAATATACCAAAATCATGTTTAAAACTACGTTTTCCGTGAGGGGACTGGGGTGAGTTATATAAAAGATCCTTAAATCACGAAGATTAGTATATTTTCCATCCGCAACACTAGATATGGGTTAGACTGAGCAATGTGCAGAAGTGAATTATAATACTCCACAGAAGTTGAGACTTTCCTATCATGCGCATTCTTAGAGCTGCGCACTGCATCAGGGAATAACCTTAACCAGATACAGAGACAGCGTGAAATGAATTGTGGGAAACATTTGTCAAAGAAAATTTTTGCTTTTTTGTCTTCTTTCGACGTTATGCGAAGGATCGAAATTGAATCTATCGAGTAAATAAAGGATTCTAATTTATTCAGAGTTGAAATTAAAGGACAGACCTGGAACCAGAAATAGTTTGTACCTATCCAACCTTGCATCAGTTCCCTCAGGTGAGCAAAATTTCTTGTTCCACTGTAAACCAGTTAACGATTATCATATCTTACCTGTCCAAACTTTGGCATCAGTGTTAATCTGATAACAAGTGTTGTTAACCTTCTCCCAACCCACGTCACAGTTCTGGGAGCCAGTCACTGTGTAAATATGAAGACGAGCAAAGCTTACACGCAAACTCAAGAACCAACGAAAACTAGTTAACTCTGAAAAGGCTACTACCTATAAGACCATTTGTTATCATTTAACCACCACAAGCCTCTATAACCATAGAACCAATGTGTGTCCCATTGACCCCCCCCCCCCGTAGGTTTTTCTAATAAAGGTTTTTGTTTTACAAGCAACTAAAAAAGGCATCGTTTGACACTAATTAGGTAGCATCATCACTTATAATCTATACGGAATTAATTATGCAAAATAGACCAAACTTCAGGAAACAGTTTTTTATACAAATGTTCGTTTTACAATATGGCGGATATGATTTACACCAACTGTTACCATTGCTACAAGTGTCAGGATTGTTACCATGGAAACTAATCAGCCATATGTAGCCTACGTGCATACCAAAGGAAAAGTCTTAATCATATTGAAAATATTGAGTAGGGGTCCACATGACCCACCCCCCACCCCTTATGCAAAAGGTTGCGAGATGAGGGTCATTTCACTAATGCGCACCAGGTACAAGGTCATAAATAACCAGAGAGCCACGCAGCGTCGAGTGTGCTACAATCATCTCATGTCCAACAAGCATGTGACAATCAATATAAACCTTATGAGTGTGTTCACCAGGCATAAACAAGGTATCAACTTATATAGATCCTATGTGTTAACTTACTTTGGTACTGGCAGCCATAAACCTCTGTCCGCAGGCAGATGTTCGCGTTCCATGCTAGGGGCACTATTCTCAGATATCTGGCGTTAATTGCCCCTTGATTCAGCTTGACATTCGCCACAGCGTCAGATGTACGGCTGCCTTGGAACACCTGGCACAGCAAGCAAGAAGAGACACGGTTGCTACAGACATCAGATTTACTGACTCAACTTTACGTTTCCTAGCCGTCCAATGTACCATTTTATCATTTCACTTTTCAACAACAGTTCAATAGCAGCAGGGGGCTACGGATCAGGGCTGTACCTAGGAGCGTACGGGGACACGTCCTAGGCTCAGGCAAACGTGATTTTGCGCTTTCTGGGACCCGAGTTTTCGACCCTTCCATGGGTATTTCCCCTGACCTCTAATCAAAATTTCTCTATTCATTTCATTTCATTTCACATTTCATTTCATTTCGTTCTATTTCGTTCTATTCCGTTCTCTTTTGTTCAATTTCGTTTTATTCCATTCTATTCCATTCCATTCTTTTCCACTCTATTCTATTCTATTCTATTTATCCTATCCCGGTTATAAGTCACACTCCACCCCACCTCCCCCGTTTAAAGGTCCTCCTCCCAGATATGCCTCGTTCTCCCTCTCGAATATACAACCCTCGGTTATAAGCCATCCCTGATGAAACTTCATTACTTATAAGACCACCTGGATTTATTATAAGCCCTCCACGCAATATGATTCTCGATTATAAGTTCCCCCCAAGACCCCTGACAAAGTTATATAAGCCGAGGAGGTGACGCTTTATATGAACAAAACAAGTGGCGCATCAACCCCTCAGTTGCACGATACCTTGTAGTTCTGTGTTTTATTTTGTCCATAGTAGAGGAAGTCCTTTCCATTGTCCCCATACATGAGGTAAAAGGTCTGTACGTAATCTTGCGACTTTGGCCGGCCTTGCAGAGCAATATGAGTAACCTTGCGTTTTATCCCCAAATCAATCTGCAAGTATTCCCCCTGAAATGGAAGACGGGTCTAGTGTTAGTTCCATTGCGCTGATCGGGAAAACCGTTGGCCGTTTTACACTCTGAAATCCAACCATATGAGAAAATATAATTGCTACCATGGGAGAAAAAATTTTAAAAATAAAAACCACACTTGAAATTTCCCATGCATATGGCCTTGCTAGAAAAGAGAACTCAGTCCATGTTTAGGTGTTCTTGCGTCTGGGTGGCAGGGAAGGTGAGGTTTAAGTTTGCGTGCATAGCTGGTTAAAGGGGCTCTTCTGATTGTCTGAATCTATGAACCGTTTTAGACGAGTAAAGCAACTCTCTTCCTGCCCTGGTTGTCCACGTTAGCGCACCACAACTACAATCGATTCCGTTCTCCACTAATAATAACAAATATTAAAGTTTGTTAATATTAATATAATAAATAAAAATAAATAAATAATTTAATTGGCATAAGTAAATGAATTTATGGTAACGTTTCTCTTTGTTCGGTCTTGTCAGATTCGATCTCAATATGGCGTGAAGCAGAGTACCTTTTGGTTCTTCTGTGCGCACCAAGCCCCGACAGAGTCATTGGAGGGCTTCAGTTGCAACCGCGCTTGAGATGGTCGCGACATGGAAGACTGGTAACTAGAAGCTGTCACTTGGGTTGCACCGATGTTGCCATCTATCATGCCAAATGGTGAATCGCACTGGTCTAGCCCTGTACATGGACAAAATGATAAAGCATATGCATAGATTAATTTAAAATTTATACCTCATTGACTGATTGACTGACTGACCGACCGACCGACCGACCGACCGACCGACCGACTGACTACCAGCAAACCTAGTTTTAAACACGACAGGACTTTACGAAGTTCTCTTATTCTAGGAACACCACCATCTGATCTTTTAAATGCTTGAGTAAACGCTGCAGTACTTGTTCCTAACACATAACATAACCTTTATTTGAATTCAAATTTTAGAGGTGTCTCTGAATAAATGACAATCTTGGTCCTTGCCTGCGTAGATGGGCACTTTTCTCTCACTTGAATCACTCGTGTCTCGGCTCCTGCGCCAGAGAAACGTTTCTATAGTGCCGGGGCCATGGCACCGTTTCAAGCGAGAGAGAAGGGTCTGTTCACGCAGGCATATCGACCCCAGAGCCAACGTTATTATCTGGCCACATGCGCAATAGAGAGAAGAGTTCTAGGGTCGAGATTGAATACATAGATACTAACAAAGAACAAGCTAAGGAAATTAAATAAGATTCGTTCATCAAAACCGCCACCTTCGCATTGCAGGTGCTAATGACACTCCTAAAGTAAATAAGGTTTATGAGTGTACAAATTAAGTAAATAAATCTAGATACATTCTAAATCTGCGCATGCTCTGCTCGTACCTCGTTTCCGTTTGCACACAAATCCCCTTCTGCTGGAGCAGTAATCGGTCGACCATTGGCCGGCTTGGTTAAAAGGCTGTATGACTGCGCAGTCGCGATACTTATTATACCAGCCACTCAAATCAGGTGAAAACTTGTCCCAGAGAGTATAATTCACCGATGACCCGTCGCTCCATACATAGGTGCCCTCCTTAGCAATATCATTGAATCCTATCCACGTTCGCCCAACATTACCGATACCATTCAGCTGCTTTAGTACAAAGGTCTGTTCATCCGCACTGAGAATACTGGCCAGCTCGGCTCCCTGGAACGCCTTGCACGAGGACTTCGCTTTCTGCCACGACACACGCTGTTCTGGATGAACGTTGAACCTATAGCAGTAGTCTCCGTTGCTCAACCAGTTTGCAGGGCAAAGATTTTGGCCTATAAAATGTTGAAAGCAATTGTAGATGTTCTACTTTGACCAAACACAAACGCACACACGCACACAAACAAGTACACGCAATTACAAGCAAAGGTTTTTGTAAGCACCACAAAAATTCCACTAGTACTTGTACAAACTCAGACGCAGACGCATACACGGACACGGACACGGACATGGACACGGACGCGGACGCGGACACGGACACAGACACGGATACAAACACGGACACGGACACGGACACAGACGCGAACGCGAACAAGTCCATGGCAGCAAAATGTGTAATTAGAAATTCAATGACACTTTTTCCTCATATTTTTCACGTAACAAATAGAGAGATTTAGCATCACGTATACGTGAGACGCGAACGTCAAATACGCGACCATGTGACTACATTTTCCCGTGTTTGCCGTTCGCCGTTTCTACATGAAAGTAAACATTTTCGCGTTTGTTGTTTACGTAAGGTATTTTTCCCTTATTTTCAGAACGAGGATTATTCGTACAAAATACGTGATGCTATATCTTTCTGATCACATGCAAGCCACAACAAGCCAGTGCAATTAAGCAGACTACAATCCGACAGGCATAATCTTACCCAAAGTACAACTATATTAGCATACATAATTATTTTAACGATCCCTTTAGAAACATTTGACACCTCTCCCCGCCCTCCCCCGATCAATATTATACACTCTGTTAGCTTAATTTTGGCTTCTTGTTTAAACAATCAACATTGAGGGAGGGAGGGGGGGGGGAAAGCGGCTTATCGGACCAACAATTTTGACCAGGATTGATGTGAGAGAGGGGAGTAGCGCCACTACAGGTGGTTCGCTATCAAGTACTGTGGCCATTAACTCACCGTTGGGCTTTTCACAGATGTAATACTTCTCTGCGTCGCAGTAATCGTCATTCCAGTAGCCCGCCAGCACGCTCGCGCCCGTGTACACCTCCACACAGTCCTCAGTGCCGTGGCTGTCGTTGGGTTCGCCTGTCTGCCAGTGAGTGTAGTTAACCATTGTACCGTCCTCCCAACCATACGTGCCTTCGATCGTGAGGTCATTCAGTCCCATCCAGTATCTCTGTAACACATTTCAAAACGTCATAATCCAGATTGAACAGACAAAAGTTGCAGTAACTTAGTACTGATAAAAACTTTATTGTTATTGATGGCATAGAATAAGTTGGGATGGCCCGTTCATATGGGATGAGGTGAGATAGGATGGGATGCGATGCGATGGAAGGATGGGATGGGATGAGACGGGATGGGATGGGATGAAATGGAATGGGATGAAATGGGATGGGATGTGAGGGGGTCGGATGGGATTGGATTGGATTGGGAGACAAGACAAGAGAAGACACAATGATATGAGAGGAGTCAATCTTGCCTGAAATGTATGCATATTAAGAATAAGGTTTACATGTAAGCTAGTGATTAGCCACCGGTTTCTACATGTTTGATAGACTTACAAAGGACTTGCGTCGAAGGGTCCACGTTATGTAATGCTGTTCATCTGCGTCGTCAATCTTCAGAAGGTATCCCCCAGCCTTCCGACACGCTTTCCTTGCACTCGGCCAACTCGTTCTTAGGTCAACGTATTTGTAACAGGAGGTTCCGTAATGTTCCCACCCAATGTCACAGATCAAAGGAGCTGGGAGTGCCAAAGGAAGTTTCGATTTGTACATTTATATTAGCCACTACTATAAAGCTGTATAACTACCGCGCATGTCCGACCGCTGACAGATTTTCCCATTAAGTTCTCTATAGACGAGGATCGCTGGCTCACTTTTTCGGTCCGTGTGAGAGAAGTAAATGGAACTGTGGACTTTTTTGACGAATTATAATAAATCAACACAAGGTCTATTGCAAATGGTGCAATCTGATTGGTTCCACTACTCACCTAATAATTAACATTATACCCCATGTGGTGAAATGTTCAAAATGGCGACACCTCGATTTGTTGAGATAGCTTCACAAAATGTACTTTAAAAAAAACAAGTAAAGTGTAAAAATATATATATTCCATAAATATTGTGTTGATTTATTAGAAAACAGTTATTCGATTCGGCGTTGTTGTCTATGAAGTTGTTAGTCTATTCGGCGCGGCGCCTCATGGACTAATACTTCATAGACCACGCCCCCTCATCGAATTACTGTTTTAAAAGTAGTACAGTACTCAAGGAAATAAATCAGTTAGCAAAGCTGATGTTGTATTCATTATACTCATCATCCCTGATCAGTATGAGAAAAACTCGCAAATGTCGGAATTATATTTTGAAACTTAAATGGCTCTTGGATTGCTCTTGGATCCTTTAGTTAAAGTTGTTTAAAAACTACAGGTAACACACTTTTTAGTTGAAATATTAATGCAATTGTAATTTAACAATGTCGTTTGGAGTATTTACATTTGGTAACAGTAGAACAATTCCAGTGATGTCGCTACAATTTCCAATGAAAAGCTGCAATCAAACTTTACACGCAACATGAACGCAAGTTGGGAACAAAAGAGATCTTACTTGCTGTCGTGGGAGGTGTTAATGTCGGCAGCACGGGCAGTGGACCTGTGGACGGGTAATAACACACGTTAGGGCGTACAACACCGTGACTCTACCAAACGGCTGTAAAACCTACGGTTATACTATTATATTTCTGGTACTGAAACATAATAATACAACTTGAACTATAAAATTGAACTTCCGACAGAGATAAGTGCATGCGCACGAGAATGGCGCAAGCCCACCCAACACCGTACTATTTCAATCAAGATAGCTGCCCAATCACCTTTATCTCTCTTGCAGATGTAACTGTATTCCTTCATACAGTTGTTGTCATTCCACCATGAATTCGAGTAGTAGATTTCAACGCAATCCTCGTTAAGGAAATTGTTTGGCTCGCCCCAACCCCAGTGCTTGTATGTAACTGGCGCGCCATCACTCCACTCGAAGTTGCTTTCATTTCTCCGATCATTGAATCCGATCCAGAAATGTGTATTTCGATACTGACGCATCTTTTGTGTAATGAAGTTCTGCTCGGAGCTGTTGCCAATGCTCACAAGATCAGCACCGTATGCCTGACATGAAGCTCTGGCGTTTTCCCAGCTCTGTCCTCGTACGGATATACTCACAGCCACAAATTTGTAGCACTTATCGCCATAGGTTTCCCAGCTGCTCGGACAGTCATCACCACGTACTGAAAGAAAAATTGTAAATGCAATCTGTTCTAGAATATGAATCCCTACCCTAACACTGACGGTGACGATACGCTGACACTGACACTGACACTGACACTGACACTGACACTGACACTGACACTGACACTGACACTGACACTGACACTGAC
>JANVCK010225714.1:0-10361 GCA_026546655.1 Epizoanthus illoricatus | reverse complement strand
TTTGTTGAAAAATTTGTAGCAAATGATGTATTATTTATTTAAACCACACAGCTATATGAGTCAAAGTCGTTGCTTGTTACAAAATGAAAAATTTGAACCCATGCATGGCGGTCTTGAGAAGTAACTAAAATTAAGTGCGTTTTTAGTTGTAAAGTTCTAAATTACGAAAGGCATTTTAGGCAATGTGTCCATGACATTCATAGATTGCGTCATATTTGGCGATGTTATATCTTGCCATTTTATAGTTACGGGTTTTTTTCGGCAATTTTGAAATAATAGGCCTTCTCAGTTTTCGTCAATACTCGTTTACACGACAGCAAAAAGTGCAACGGACCGGATAAAAAATGGAATGGGTACGGATGTTTTTTCTCGTGTAAACGGCTTTTTACTCGTGCCAGTTTTATCCGTTCCTTTCCAAAATGGGTCCAATAGGCGCCTATGGTCCTTTTTCAGCACGGACCGGATAAAAATCGGTTCCGTACCCGGCTGTTTCTTTCCTTAGCTTCGTGTAAACGCTGAATGCTCTTTTCGATACCGAGCCATTTTATTTTTCAACATTGTCGCGGCGTCAAACGGTTCTGGTCTCTAAAACACTGGCGTGTAAACAGTTAGTACCCGTTTAACGTCGCTTGCAGAACCGATTCCATTTTTATTGCTAAAAAGGTTGCGTGTAAACGGCCGATTTTCGGGGGTACCGATTCTGTTTTCAATCCGATCCGTTCCGGGTTTTTTACGTGTAAACGGGCCTTACAACAACGATTTTGTACAAATGTTGAATTAAAGTACTTTGACAGTCTTTGAGTTATGTTGCCAGCTCTGGATTAATACTTTTTTGTTAATTGTTCAGGATCTGATACTTTTTACTAAAGCGAATAAAATCTTCAGTTCTCAGTAAAATATGATGATTTTAGTAACTGCTTTTTAAAATCTATATAACTGTGGTTATTTTAACCTTAGTATAAGTTAGCTAGTTCTTTAGGGCTTGCATGAAATTGGCCGGTACCACAACACGACGGGAATTCTCTCTGCATGATTGGCGCCTGTCTGCCGTAACCAAGCTACAATAAAGTGTTCATCTTTACTGAAGACAAATTGAAAAAGTCGTGATTTTTTCTTTGCTTCATTTAAATAAATTGTTATTTTTATCGCACGTGTCTCTTACCTTCAGTGCTGTCTCTCTAGTACAGTTTTTGTTTAGCGGGAAACTTGGCTAGCATTGAATATCCGAACTGTTTAATATCATATGATATTGCACTCGTGTATGTTGTTTTCGTTTTATTCAAAAATATTTTACAACTATGATTGAACGATGAAGTTAAATATGCGACATGTATCCCATAATTAGAAAGGGGAACATGTGTCGCCCTCAGGCAAGCGAGATACTTGAGCAAGACTTTGCTGCGATATATATACCGAAGAATATCGCTTAAAGTGGCATTGCTGCATCTAATGCTGAATTACGATTTTCTTTTGAAAGTTGATAAATTGCACAAATCTCATTTTATTGACACCAGTTGAAGAATCGGAAGGTTTATGCTTTAGATCGAGGTCAGATCTATAGACGAGAACCATTTTCTTAGTTAATGAGTACTGACCACATCTTAGGGGCATTTTGTGTTGGCATATATTTGCGCCGTAATGAGTCAATTTAAGAACAGCCACAAGCTGAATACAAGAAAATCGGTATACTGTGAATAAACAGGCAAGCTTGCTATAAAATAACATTTACTATTTTGAAACTGAACATTGTATTTGTAAACTAATTAATTTCCACTTCTAGGCCATTTCAGTGGTGATCCTCTCAGTCAAAGCGCATTGGTGTCGAATCAAAGCAAAAAATTAACTGGAAAGAAATAATTTACTTCTATGCATCAGCTTAGTTTCATGTTTGTTTGCAATGTTGCCGTGGATTCGCTCGGGTCGATTGGTTCTCATGCAATACAAGTAAAAAAATTACCATGAAGTTTGTGCTTGTCACACAGAAGAGTTGTACAGTAGTACAAATAGTGTTTGTCGCACAGAAAAGATGTACTCTAGTACAAGTAGAACTCTATTGAAAAGATATTTGTCACAAAACTTTGTTCCTTAAGGTTAAAGTGTTTCGTAGTATTATTATAACAAGAGAACTTCCTCTCATCAGTTCATGTCTTAAAACGATTGTACATTTTAGATGTATTAAAAGTATCTTGCAAAATTTCTTTTTTATACAGGCGTCCCAAAGTGTGCCGTGATCACTATATTTTGCAAGTGAATTGCTTGAATTGGCTGATCGGGAATCATTCTCATTTAAACTCATAACACATTACTTTTTTTCGAAAATAGCTTTATTTCGTTCTTCTACAAAGATTCTCATACAACTAACAGGTTGAATTTTAAAACCAATCTATTGCTTTATCAAACAAACAGATAATTCGCCGATACAAGTCAAATCACTTTCTGCACACCTGTTTCGTAACACGGCGTTTTGAGACACGGACAGATTTTCTCTTTGCTACTGGGACAGGAACCGTGCCAAAACGTTATTCACAATCGTTAATTTAATGTAAGTTTTATTCCAGTGTGCAGCATATGTTCATGGAAAAGGACCCTGAGCATAGAGTTTTTCATATATACTTAACCGAGCAGTTAAGGCAAGACATACACTCGAGAGCGCAGCTGCAATAGCGCTAGCTTGACCTACTTTTTTCGTAAAATGTTAGAGGAACAACGGGATACTATTTTCTGAAAGTATACCAGTTTGTCAAGTGTATGGAATGGAATAGGATAATTATTGTGATGAATACTGTTGCATATCTTTTTCACATGCAAGCCACCATTGAAATTAATTTAGTATTTAGACTGTAAGTTTGAAAAGTAAAAATAAAATAAATCTGAATCTAAAGCTGTATATATTGACGAAGTATCTGTCGTGTATTGTAGCCGTTAGTGCCTCGAACAAGTATCAGAGTCAGCGAAAAGACGTTAAACTGTTTTGCAAGAATCCTAGATTACATTTATTATAGACTTGATTCATGCCAGAATTTCGGCTGTGCATGTCTGTTTAGAGAATCGGAAGAAGTACAGTTTCCACCAAAGTTTCAATGCAAAGCAGTATTTTTATTTCCACGACTGACAAGAACCAGACGAATAATGAAACATTTTAGCTAGGTTGCGACAAGTACGGGCTTAGAACGCGACCTTAAGAGTAAAAGAAATACGTATTTACGAAGTTTAGTATAAACAAACCGGGTGTTTTAGTCTTAAGGAAAAGAACAGCTGGCATTTTCCCAGCAGAACTTGATGCTCGCCCGAAGATAAACCACTTTTCTGCATACAAACGTTTTCATAAACTGTAGAAAGGCCGGACAACTATTTAAAGAACAGAGCAAGGGGTTAAAAAAGGAAAGGCTTTTAAATCAGAAATGTTCTGTTTGTCATTTTGACACAAATCATAGTACACGTTGTTGTGTTATGCATGAAAAACTTCCAGTTGAATATACAATAACTAACGAAATAGAAAAACTTCGACAAATTGACCACTTGATTTGTGCTTCATGTGGTAGAAGTTCAGTTTCAATTGAAGTTTTGATTTCAAAAGTGATCTTGGTGGAAGGATTTGGCTGAGGTAAATGTTAATCTTGTGTTCAAATGTTTTGTACTTTTTTATTGTCTTAGAAACAATATCCAAGTGAATTTCACTGCGGAAGCTCGGGGGAGGTTTGGAGTTGTCTTTTGAATATATATATACTCGTACCTAGTGGCAATATTAAAACTCAACCGCGAGAACGATCGTCTTGCCAGCTCCAAATGTTATCATGGTTATAGAGACCATATTTAGATGCTAAACGAAATCAGTGCTACTGAATTATATATCCAAGATCTAGTGCAGTTTAAGGAAGAACTTTCCAAAGCTAGTGCATGACTTGTAAAACTGTGAATTTTTACAAACGCATCTATTTTTATCCGTATAGGCGTTTCACTATTGTTTTGGCATACACTTATGCCTCTTTCTTATATTAAATGAAAAACAGTATAAGTCTCTATTTACTTGATATTGGGAAGATAAAAAACGAGCTTATCAAAGCCAACATGGACACCTGGACCTAGGCCTAGAAACTCGCACGTAGGAAATAAGCACGCAACTTCATAGAATACTCTTAAATGTGGATTCTGGTATTAAAATACAGAGAAAAACGTTCAAATTTAAGTACTATATGATAACTTATAGCTCTTGCATTTGCATGGAAGATAAACTATTGACACATTGCCTGGTGCTGCGAGGCGCGTGAAAGAATGGTGAGAGTTGAGAGCCAAACCTTGCACCGAGTTGATCTCGACTAAGACGGAATCCTTTAGAAACAGAAACTGAATTTATTACTGTTCTTTAGCTATAATGCGCTTAATGTTTTTGAGATGTAGTTGTGGTTATATGATCTTTATTATATTTGAGCTGCTTTGTATTGCAGTATATCGAAAGTTTACAAGGAATAACTTTTAAGTATTTCCCCTCCCCAAAGAGATTAAAAAGGACAAAAAAAGAACTAAATGCAATCATTTGTGAACCTGGAATCTGTAATTATAACACTGCAAGCAACTTTTGATGTGTTATAAAGAAGCCTTCCTGCAACTGGAAAGACTGTAGCAGTTTTCCAAAATTATCCTTCAGGAAGAGGTGATACAAGTACAAATGGCAGACTTAAGAATTATTTTCGCAATGATAAGTATGGCTGACTGACACGAACGTTTCAAGACTAAATGCTCATTTGATCGTCAGTGGGGGGAACGTCCGTGCATTATCTTAAAACATGACTTTTGTAAAATAACTATCCTAAAGAATTAAATTTCTAAGATAGAAATGGGAAAACATTCTTGTTGATGTGTAGCTTGGTCATTATAAGACAGTGAGTGACCTTGATGATAAAAACGATTGAAAATACTGAAAATACTGAAATAGTATAAACACAGAGTTCGGCTGTTTATACATATGGGGTCTGTCAAGACACATTTCGTAGTATAGCTATATACAAGAGATGCAATTGGAACGCCTATACCCGATTCCAATAACTTAAAGTGAAATGAGAACTTTTACTTTTCTTGGGGCAAAAGGACAACGCCACCTTCCTACATCCGTTGTGTTGATAAGCTGAACAGATAGCAATTAATTACTAATATTTAATATTAACCAAGGCAAATGCCGAAATACGAAAAACACTGATAAAATGGTTATTACTCTATCAGGAAAAGATAGTTTTGGTAGACGTTTTACATTAAACAACGAGGTGGGTTAATGGCAAACGCATTTTTTAAAAAGCATCAAGCCGATGACTGGATCACTGTTAGCAATGAGAGGAACTTGCTTCCATTTTTGTGTATTTTCTTGTACAATTGTTTGCTTATCTTTTTATTGTTAGCCGTGTAAGAGTGATCTAATAATATCTTCTTCCATACAAATACCAAGCCAAAATGTTTTGATGAGAAGACGATTACAGAAATCTACGTTTGACAAATCACTACAGTTTCTACACGCCAACGCTAACGGGCGTCCATCAAATTTCAATGTCAAAAGGAACACCAGTTATGTCGTTACTGCCAGAATTTCATTCATGTCGGGGAAGCCATTGTTTAACTTGTAAATCTCGAACTCTTGCAGTCTGTCACTTCAAAAGCCGCATCAATTTAATTGAAAAATATATGAGAATTTACATAATAAACACTTTATCACTCACTGTTTGTTTTGTCTTAATTCAACATTTAGCATAAATGGTTTATTTGTTTAAGAACCATGCACTCAAAAACTTGTGTCCGTTTTGAAACTAGCTTCCATTGTTTTCTGTACCCGCATGTCGTGAAACAAAAAGAACGTCGTTTTAGTTCAAATAGTTCAATAACAATTAAAAAGTGATTAACGCCAAGTCAATTGAATATTACTTTTGAAGCCTTTTGAAATCTGTTAACAGTCAGCGACGAAAGAATATCAATTTCTATTGAAAACTGTAAATATAAGCTCGTGACAGGTGAAACAAACACACAAAAGTCACACGCCGCTGTGTCAGTGGTAGGAAATTTGCGTCCAGTAAAGTTCGCGAAGTCTTTATGACTGTCAAAGTAATTTGGTTAATGACAAAAAATCTGGAAATTACATTTGTATTTTATGAAAATCGATAAGTAGCTGAAAGTGTAGCTGCCGATATTTCCTGTAAAAGCCGGTACCACTTGATGTATCGACCTCTGATCAATACTGGAAACTGAATTAAATATTCACCCACCCAACCCTAATACTATGTATCAGCTAATATTCATTTCCTTGTTTTTCTTTCTATCGAAGCCATAATTCGAAAAAATCTTTTTGAAAAGTTGGTAAATACGATTGAGAAAATATTTCTATTTTTCAGTGTGTTTTGTTCTCGAAACTGCCGTTGTATAAACTGCTTATGTAAAATTCTTTTGTGTGGAAGAGCAAAGGAAACTGATTTTTCAATCACCTGTGAACTATTAACTAAAAGACTTGTATCTATGCGACGGTTTGATTGCTCGAAAATGCATTCAAAAATCGTCTATGCTAATATTACTTAGCAGCTAATATTCATTTTCTCTTTTTTCTTTCTATCGAAACGAAAGCCACAATTGCCAACGCCAAAAGGCAGTACCGTAGCTGCTTCTATATTCTAGAAGCAAACCAGAACGTTTGTGGAGAACAGTGCTAGAAGGTACAGAGAGTTTCGTATATAAGAGAAGTATCTTTGACTTAATTAAAGCCATTCAATACAATTCAGTTACTGGCTTGAAAGAACCTTTGGAGTCAATATTGAATGATTATCACAGAAAAATGGTAGACTTAATTTATAGAGAAGAGTACAACTTTAATTATGAGATTGTTTCTTTTCGTCAAATTGGCACTGCTTGTACATGTGATATCTGCAGCAGAGTTGAAGTAAAAAGTTAGAACAGAAAATATCAAGAACAATGCTTCATTTTTTTCGTAGTCATACAGTTATTGCCAGCTGTTCGAGATTTGTTGCCACTATAGTTCTACAGCAATTCATTTATTTGTCATGCTGCAATACGGCAGAATTCAGTAGGGTACAAATACAAGTAAAGGTCTAACGGCAGTCATTTCATTTATATTTCTTGTAATGAGTTGTAATCCATAGTAAACCTTCATTTAGCCTCCCTGCATTTGGATTTCTAACATGCAAAAGCTTTTTTTTTGTTTCACACATGTTTAAAGGAGTACAACGACACTAGTTTATACCAAGAAAGAACCCGGAAACGTTTAGCGCTTTGTCAGAAATCTTCTAACAGTGTACATGTACATGTGCTTAAAAGGTCTTCACACCCGTCACAACAACATTGGTTTGTTCAGTGTCATGGTTTTGTATTCGGTGCTAATGACTGTCGAACTGCACTTAAAGCAGGGGTACAGGTGAAAAACTATTTTCTAAAAGAAAACATTTGTTTGACAAACTAACATTACCTTAAATTATGTTACTCCCAATCAAGCCCAAAAATCATTAATTGGTCCCACTGTTACCATGGCAACCAGATGGGGTCATTTATGTTTGCTTTTTATGGTGTTCTTTGAGAAAAGCTATTGTCTTGCAGATTGAAAAGAAAAATAGGCAAACAGCCTGGTGTGCATTTCCATGTGTTGGACTGTGGGATGAGCAGACATTTGTTTCAACTTGATTCTTTCAGGGAAAAATACTTTTGAATATTAATTATTTAAGAATTAGGCTATTTTAACCAAAGCACCAAGCTTCTTTAGCTCGGCAGAGACAACCAGTGCAACTCACTGTGTGAGTGCTGCACAGTATCCAATTAGCATATTTTTTTGTTATTTACAATTTTAAGCCAGAAATTATTTTTATTAACACACCTCCTCAGGTAAAGTAATTTAGTCAACAGCACGTGGGGACTTGAAAAGGGTGAGAGCTGGCCAGTTTTTGGCAGTCTTTCAGGAAGTATCAGTGCAACTGTAAATGTCACACATGAAATAATATAGCAGTACAAGAAAACATTCCAAAGTGTTGCCTTGCACAGAGATAGGAGGGAAAAAATTCATCCAATGTTAGTTTTCTTTCAAAACAACACAAATAAGAAAGACAAAATTTGTCTGGGAAAGAGACTCTCTCAAATCCATCATCTCAGAATTTTTGTTCAATTTAGAGCAACAGCATTTGAGAACCACTCTTCTTCTTTCAAAATATCCAGTTGATTTTGAAGAACTTCATAAATATAGGCTAAGCAAGCACTTTTTGAGAAACAACATCAACAAAACTGCCATCTTGCACAAATATTAAAAATATATATATTTTCCATACATTTCTTCAGGACTTAAGGTAGACCCCCGCCTTAATAGACAAATAAAGACAATCGAATCTCGTTAATACAGCGGCAAAGAGATGGGTGAAGTGTCGATGTGATAGAAGTGTCCCAGTGTGATAGAGGTGTTCCAGTGTGATAGAGTTGTCAATCATGTGATAGAGGTGTCCATGTGATAGAGGTGTTCCAGTGTGATAGAGTTGTCCATGTGATAGAGGTGCCCCAGTGTGATGGAGGTGTCCATGTGACAGAGTTATCCATATAATAGAGATGTCCTTATGATAGAGATGTCCACACTATGAAGGCCACACTTGTTATATCATGTCAAAAGGTTCGAGCTACCGCAATAAGTCTATTGTAAGACAAAAAGTACCACAACTATTAAAATGCACTGGTAAGAAAACGGGATCGAAGAAAATTATTGCGTTTGGAGAAATATTTGAACCATTTTCGAATGCAGTAATTCGGAAGCAAAATTTATGATATAGGCTGAAATCAGAAAGGAAAACCCGGAAAAAAGAGAGCGACAAATGATAACACGAAACCCGTTACAAAGATCTGGATCGAGAAAACTAACGCACAGTCTAGCCTCACTTCCACGCACCGGCACCGTGGTGTATATGGAATAAGATAAGATATAAATTAGTATTTACAACAAAGAGATGGATTTGATATGAGTCGTGCTCTTTGTCTTTGTAGTCCAGTCCAAACAACTCTTGTCTGTATTAACAAAGTGCATATCACATTACATTTTCAGAGGTTTTATTTTGATAAAATGAGACTTTTCCGGGAGCAAGTGAACTGCTGATAATATGTGGACGGCAATATTTGGGAATTATTCCTAGTTATCCTCCACTTTCTGTTGTATAATAATGTATATTTACTAAAAACACACCTCACAATACAAAGACTGAAAACTAAATGGTTGAAAACTCTAATTATAATAGTATTAAGTTAAAACTAGAATTAGGAATATAAAATACAAAAATATTAATTGTCGTGAAGCATAAAAATTAAAACACGATAAACGAGTCTCAAAATCTACATATACAGAATATTACGATTGTGCCAAGTTTTGAATTATTGGAGGACGACACCACATACAATCAATCAAAGTTTGTCTCCAAGAACTGAATTGCACGGCGTTTATTTTATTATAAAGCTACAGGGCAGAGGCACGGTAATTTATGTGAAGCGTTGTTCCTACATTAATACAAAGTCGGTCGTTATGTATCGTCTACAAAACTATCTTTTTCTCAAATAGACAAATAAAACAGACTAACACATTTCTTAGGCAAAATTGTGTTGCTCCTGTATTGAGTCGGTCATTATGTGTCGTCTACGAAATATGCTTTTCTCAAATAGACAAGTAAAATAAACTAACGCATCTTTTGTACAATACATTCTTTTGTATATTTGTACTTCAAAATGGCGATATGTGCAAGTCATACGATTAGATTATGATTACAATCTGAGCAAAACATGCGTCGTCTGTCACCCGTCTGTCACTTCCTGAATTGTGCACGATTTCATATTTGTTTAGACAAGAAGAGAAAGAAGACACTATACTCTGTAGTATGTTGTATTAATTTGCTGCCGTACAGTGCTTCCTCAAAAAGATGTCATAAAAGAAAGTACTCTTTTAATTCAATTCTATCTTCGACCTGTTAGGGACTGACCATAAATTGTCAGGGGGAGGAGCTGAAGTATAAATTTTAAAAAAGGGTCTGAAAAACTGTAACCCTCCCCAACAATAGGCATGACAAATCTCGACCCTCTGCACTGGCCCATATCGTTTTCTTCTCGACCCTCTACACTGGCCCATATCCTTTTTTTGCACAGATTTCGACAGTTGTCACATCTACAGGGCCGTACCGTAGCCTGGATTGAATATGGTGTGGTGCGAAGGAGTATGGAAGGCACGAGATTTCAGAGGAGTCTGGGGGCACGCATGCTTTCACGGAAATATTTGCGCAATATAAATGAATAAATTATAATAATAATAATTATTATTATTATTACTATTATTATTATTTCATTATTATTATTATTATTATTAG
>JANVCK010225603.1:0-10361 GCA_026546655.1 Epizoanthus illoricatus | reverse complement strand
TTAGTATTTATAACGGGGAAGAGCCATTTTTATGGATCCGTTTAATAAAGCCATTATTATTATTATTATTATTATTACTTGTTTATAGGACTAGAAGTAGCCTAATACAGTGTGTGGTCTGTTTACTGGAGGCATCACTCGACGTCTCGGACAGACCTTTGTGTACTGAACCAACTCGTGCTTAATTCGTGTATTAGACTTTTAGATACTTTCTTTTTTTCTTCTACATTTTAACATAACTTATTTTACCGTTATATTAAGTGGAAATAGCTTGTTTTATCGCAACACGGCTTCTTTGAAATCAGCTGAATAGTTGCAAGAATACCGTGTTTATAAATAAAGTTGACCTTAACTATTGTGAACCGAACTCTGCGGTCTGGCTAAGACTTTAATCACTGAACACTGTACTTCATGTAAAACTGGTAGCCGAAAGCATTGCGGGAAGTAGTTGCATATGTATGTAAAGAAACAGTATTTGTCTGTCTGTCTGTCTTTGAAAATACGTTATCCCTCGATAGATAACATAGTTGCATACATACATACATACATACATACGTACATACACGCACCCATGCACATACATACATACATACATACATGCATACATACATACATACGTTCCTTAAATGTATCGCTTAAAATAATTTTCAGACGTCTTGAATAACTCGGGACACAGCGATGCAAAATGGCAGTGTTGTAATGTCATGTGACGTCACAATTGAAATCGCAAAGCAACCAGTTATGTATTGAAATCACTGCTACAGTGTGGAATTACTGGTCGCCAGCATTTCCTGATCGGTGGTTTGCTCTCCCTCGTACTGACGATGCAAGGGCTAGTTGTATAAAAAATAGCAATTGAAGCCGAACTTTTGGATAAACTGGAGAAAACACAAGACTCGCTGGACGAGTCGGGATGTGTTGGTTCGTCGCAGTACCTCAAACTTTTACATGTAGGCCCCTAATCAGGAATGTTTGTTTTTGCCGAATTGAAATATTAGGCAAACTAAAAATAATAATAAGTCGTTTGATCAGTCTTACATTTTTGGAGGTGCCTGTACTGGCAAGAAAAGTACAGTTACATTCTCGCGATGTGAGGTCGATATTTATTTATAACCGCCTTTCCGGTGTCTGAATTCACCGCTCCACGCGAACTCAATCAATCCAGATGTTCTAATTAACTTGGCGCACACTGATTGGTTGATATTTTTAGAACATTCCTTAGGCCCCTATATCGTGAGAATGTAACGTTAAGAATAGCAGAAAAATACTGGTTACCGTTGTAGGATGGTAGACGGAAGATCATCAGCGCGTCGGCCATTATGAAGCCAGGATTCTTCCACACGTAATAACCGCTGCACAAGAACTCTCCAATGCACAGCACAGCGCCGGCTACCAGCGTGTACCACAGCTCCCCTGTTGACTCGCACTGTAGCTTAACCGACTTGTGTATGAAGCACATCCAGTCCACCTTTGTCATTGCCATGGCAACCGGAGTGGCCAAGGTCAGCGGTAGTGCAAAGCCAATTCTTTGCATGCGCATTGTACAGGCCAGAAGACCAACGCAGTAGCCACAGAAGCCGGCAAAGATCTGAGCCAGGAAGTCCGACATGACTGGATTAGACGTGGTCATAAAATTAAACCCTGAGCTAAGCGCAGTCAAATTCACTACATCGTAAAATCTTCCAAGCAGCGCAGCAACGAAGGGAGTTATCAGAAATTTGATGAAGTTCGACATCACTGTGGATTTGAGTTGTGCTCTGTGCCTGCCAGCTGAAGATGACGAATTGGGCTCGGAGGTGATATCCGAGAAGGCCTGGAAATCAGAGAATGCCTCATCGGTGTTCCCGTTCAGGTCGTCCTCTACATATGTTGCTCTGGGTTGTGTCTGCAGTTTTCTCATTTTTGGTGACCAACTGGCCGACAGCAGGAATATAGAGACGGGGACACCAATCTTGCCATGCAGACCTTCGATCTGTTAAGAAGAGCGGCAGCAGGTTTATAAGTGTGCCAATGGCTGAGTTCCACGTTATCTATCTGAAAAACTGTCAACCCGCTCTCAAGTCCACAGTTACAGCACTAGACACAATAATGACCTCAATGTACCACTTTGCCGCACTAAGACAGCGCAACGTTCCTTTTTCTATCACGCACTTAAAATTTTTAACTCCCTCCAACCGTCTACTAGAAATGCTACGTCTCTGAACGAGTTTAAGAGAAGAGCAAAAAGAGAGCTATGATGCATGCGTTATTAGTAGTAGTATATAAGTTCAAATAATTTTATTCTTTCGCTTTTTAAATATCCCATGTAATTTTATATCTTTGACAAATTGTAAATTAATCCATGTAATTTTATATCTTAAATGAATTGTAAATTAATTTTTTGATAAGCCTTTAGCAGGAGGAATTAATTAAAGTATTGTATTGTATTATTGCAAAGGTAGAACTTGAACAATTTGACAGTTGTGAGGCTTATTAAACTACAGGAGAAAGAAACTGGATTGTACTTCATTCCACGTATTTCTATTCGCCGAGGTTTCTTGTTTTAAACCAATATTTATAATAATATTTTATTGTGTAATGTAGCAGTTAAAACTGAATTATAATGTTTTACAATAAAAGGTTAATATACACGATGGTCTCAAGACAAAATTACAATGCTGAAAATATATACATTAGGTGATCCAAAAACATCCAAAAATCGATTTTTTGTTAGAAACCCTTATGGCTGCTGGAATAAAACAAGTCCATTCACGAAATGGTTGTCGACCTCTCCTTGCTGTCTAGCCTTACCTTTTGCACCGAGTCTATTCCTTAGTCTACCCTCTCCCCTTCTCAAGACGTATACTTTAACCCGCATCATCCCTTAGATCAAACTGTTTTGACCTATCCCTCTGATAGCGCTGTATTGTTTTAAACCTACGAGAGAGGAGGTGCTAACACCACAGGGCCCAACAGCTCCTGAGAGACTCCTGGAAGAGGCAACTAACTGTTCACACGTCTACGGGCGATGTTGTCATGAAATTCTTCCCAAAAAGAATACCCAAAAACTGTGGAGAATGTCGTAGTGCACAGCAGAAATGGGTGCTACACAACAGCGTTTTCTACAGAGTCATAAAACAGTTTATGGTGCAGACGAGGGACTCTCAGCGTGATGGTACTGGTGGAGAGTCGATCTGGGGTGGAGAGTTTAATAATGAATTCCATGGCAACTTGCGACTGACAGACATCCTCACAGCAAAAACATAACATATCAATTTTTATGTGATCAATCCTATTACCCAGTATTTTTTAGAAACTAGTCTATCTTAGTTTTAACCCGATCTACACACTTTCATCGCAACTGTTTTTCTTTCAATCTGCAGTACCCCTCCCTATTAAAACTTTCTCGGTTCAACCAATTTTGTTTGATCCAACCACCTTGTATTGTTTTCCATAAGGAGGCCTCGCCAACTCCTCCAGCCACTAGTCCCCCTCCCACCCTTAAACTTTAAACGAGAGTCGTACCTTGTGAATGAGCATAAAGAGGCCGCCGACTTGGCAAAGCGATGCGAGGACGAACATGAATGGTCTTCCTTTGGAGCCGCAACACTGCGAACGGAAGAGTTGTGAGATGGACGGCACCAGGAACACGCAGTTCATCAGCAGCAGCATCACGTCCGACTTCACGTCCATCACGGTCAGTACCACGATAGTCAGATAACACAGGCTGCCCACCTCTAGTATGCTGCCAATAAGAATCTGTAATGCAAAAAGCATTGGCCATCAAAGGGTTAGTAGATAGGTAGGTAGTGTTGGACTTATTGTCAATGCTTGCAGCCGGTTAAGCTGAATTGCGAATGACACAGCTCACGAGGTCGAACCGAAAGCATATACAAAGCGCCTTCAGCAGCCGCTATACGGTCCATGTGTGAAGACATGGACAATACCGATTCCATACCGACATGGCACTCGTTCTATAGGGGCAGTGACCATCGCCATGCAGGGCTGTTTTATCATATTTTCATAGACATTCATCACTTTAATTGGGGTTTTAATACTATACAATATTATACAGAGGATATTACACGGTTGTGAGAAAACGGAAAACTTCGGCAATTTTCGGAACATATTTTAAAATTTTCGAGAAATTTTCGGAAAATCTTCGGGACGTTTCAGAATATCTTCGTAAGTGCTCGGAAATCATTGGAAGTGTTTTAGGTGTCAAGAATGTTTTAGGAATGTTTGGAAATTTATCTAAAAAACTTTGGCGGGGAAGTTGGAAAATTTTGTGCTCGGTGTATATCCGGGACTCGAATGGTGTGTCTTTCATATCTTCGTGTGCGTGAAATATGGATTCTACGAGTGGTTTAGTTGTTAGTAACACACTCACATCGACATAATAAATAATTATATCATACATATTATTGATTTTTGAACCCCAGGTATTTTTGTGAAAAAATGGGAGAGAAGCATTTGATATATTTGCTCCCCTTTCAACACCTACGATTGTAAATACAATATAAATACATTTACAAATTTAACAATATAATAGAGAAAACAGGAAAATCTAACAGGAAAAATAATTTCTTTATCTCGAAGTGATTGCTTTCCGGTGTCATACAATAATAGAGCAGCAGTGACTTCATAAAAGAACTATTCAAGAGTCTCTTATTGGCACACACCGCACGCCGTACTATTTATACACAAATATTTGAGGCCCTGTGTACAAGGAGATAGCACTGTACTGCCCCCGCATTATTGCGCTACATGACCAGCACGAACACGAACGCACGACAAGTTGAAGATCAATAAAAAAACTCGCAGCTGTTCATCAACACTTTTAGCGGTGAAGAGCAACCTGATTACAAAATGTGCTTGTTAAAAATAAGTCTAAACTTATTTGATGTTTCAGTGCTCAAAGTGCCTCAAACGTAGATTTTATTCGTAGATTGAAGAAAAATCAGACAGAACAAAGAATTTACATAATTTAAAAGACACTTTGGACCTAAGTGGAGGTACAATAGACAATTCTGTATTGGCCTGGCTCGTCGCTTAAAGGCCTTTTGCATAAAGAAAACAAACTGATATCGTTTTTCTCTGCCCTTAGGATTAAAAAAGCGTTGTCGTGTCTTTTGCTAAATATAAATATAAATATATATGTAAATCTAAGCTGAGTTTGAAGAACATGCCTCCTGACGCCCCACGCGACAGCTGCATTTCATACCTTACATCCACCACCCCCTCCCCCAGGCCTCCTCCCAGCAGTCGCAAACCGGATGAACTGCTTGATGAATGCTCTTAAAAATCAGCTTAGGAATAAATGTTCCTAAATTCCTTGATATATAAAAACGTGTCTACTAATTATTCCACCTTCTCCCCTATCTTTTGTCGTTTCGAATATAAAATAATACTTTATTTTCGTTAGCTCCATCTAATACAATCTATAATTGATCTAGAATTTATAAAACCATTTACATAACTGGACAGCCTTTTTGTATTCTACCATAACGTCAGAACGTTTAAGAGTACGTACCATTTCATAATAGTAATATTATCATATAATTTGAAAAACGTGTGTGTGTCTGTGTATGTGCATATATTTGATTTTGTTGTAATGGGTTGTTATTATTAATATTATTAGTATTAGTGTTGTTTTATATCATAATTATTATTTATTATTATTATCATTATTATTGTTGTTATTATTGTTATTATTATTATTGTTGTTGTTGTTGTTATTGTTGTCATATTGATTGTCCTTTCACTGTTACTGTCACTGTCTTCGCACTATCACTGCCACTGTCGTAGCGTTGTCATTGATTGTCATTTTGATTTTCATTGTCGTTGTCGTTTTCGTTGTCATTGTCGTTGTTACTGTAATTATTCTTCTCTTTTTCTTCTCATAAAACGTGTTAGCAACACTGAATCAGTATTACAGCGAACCTGTACATCGACAGAGCTGAACAACGTACTACTGCGCAGGCGCAGCCGCTGACACATTTTCTTATACATACAAATCACTCTAGGTAAGGATTGCTGGCGCACGCGTGGCAGAAAAGAAATACGCGGAATTTTGGACTTTTTCACTAAAACGTCTGTGTAACGCGGTGAGCAGTGTTGTGTTGCCAAGAGACTGGCAACGAGGAAAGCTGAATTGTAAGACCGAAGCGCAATAGCCAGGTGGTCTAGATGATAACAAAGCTAAAATACATCAAACCATCGCAACCAGATTTAATAATTTCTTGATGAACGATGCTATATTTATACACCCCGGCTACTCTATACGAAGGGACGTTTTGTTTTGTCAACGATGCAATAGCCTGTCTTATTTTGGCTCCAAAGCAAACTTTCGATGAGCTTCTAGGTTGGAATTGGACCGGTATTCTGGTTTATAGTTAAGCTTAGTTAAACCTTGGTTCTGAATTGGACTGTAATTACGATATTAAAACCTGTCCGTTCACAGAAGTGATGACGCAACCCGCCTACACTCTCCCCCACACTATAAACTATATGGTTATATGGCCGGGCAATAACCCCAATATTACACTGCTAATCGGATCAAATAATTAAAAAATGTAAAGATCAGATAATAAAATTTTGGTCGGAAATGTTTGCCGTTTTTTGTTTAATTTTTGAATATCATTTTATCAAGGAATATCTTAACATTTCTATAAATCTTTTTTATACTTGCAGTTATGATCCAAAAAATATCCTGTACGTTCGTGCTTACAATCATGGATTACAGTGTCGTGATTATTGGTCATGCACAAACTTTCGTATTTACTTTGATACTATTATTAGTATGGAACACAAAGGCAATAACATAGAAGCACTGGATAATCCTCAGTAAAAAGAATGAATTGCTATGTGCGGATCATGCGCTGATCATTATTTGCTCTGTACAACTCAAAACTGTTGCTCGAGCTATTGGAATGGAGCTTGGATTGCTTTTTGCGAGCGGAGAAACCAGAAGCTAACAGAAAACTGAGTTGAAGTCTGCTATATTTTTATACACTTCTGTCGATGATCACTCGATATTGCATGATCGCGAAATGTTATTGACGTTTTCTATGTCTCGAAGTGTTTAATGAGTTAATGATTAAATATTCCAAAAAGCATTCATACCGCATGATTGCACGATTTATAATATTGACCTGTTTGTTTGTGTTGTAATTTATGGAACTGTTTGTCCTTTTCCAGCTAATTATGTGTATTTCTCTTAACGAGGCAATGGTATTACTTATTATTAGTGGATGGAAACTATTAGTTTTCAAACAATAATTACAATTGAACAGACAACTACATGTTGCTGAAATAAAACACAAATCAGTTACTGATCATCAGTAGGAATACCTAAAATATGTGCAATTCTGCAATTGGTTTCGGCTCCATTAAATCCTAAACATACATACAACCCACTATTATAAAACAATAAAGGTTACTAGTATTTCCTATTAATTATAGCTTACCCATACTATGGCGCTAGTGGAGGGCCAGGGAATACCTTTCTGCCTGTTCATGGCTGTCCAGGCGGACATAAACAGCGAGATTCCCTGCGGTATCAACATCATGATAACCAGCATGACGAAAATCGACTCGTTGTTGTATTGAAACTCTTGCTGAAGTTTCATTCTCTCAGTGTGGTTGAGATTTTGGGACTGTCTTTTGAGCTGCCGATAGTGCTCTCCTACCATCAGGAAAGAAATCTTGCTCGTCATCACGGCTACAAACATACAGCCGAACAGCAACAGCGCCACTACCCATTTCAGGAATATCACATAAGCAGTTGCTTCGCCTTCTCTGCTTTCTGCAGGCAGGACCTCATTTTCAATGGAGAACTTTGTATAGTCTCGGATAGTAGTCGCCCGCTCTGAGGTGGCAGCACTTGTGTTTTCTACGTTGAGGTATTGCACAGAAGATTGCTCGGACATTTTGACACGATAGCAATTTTTTCAACCTTTTCTTTTCACTCTGTTGCTGACTTCCTTCGGTGAATTTTGTCAGTCAGGTATCTAACGCTGATGTAACCTTGTAGAAGCAACCTGCACACTGACAAACTCAACGCATCGGCTGGCTCATTTTCTTTCTTCAGTTGCACAAGTGAGCTGAGCGAGCCTCGATCGGGTCTCTAGAAAGGGAACACGTTATTTAGCGTGTATATATATAGTTACCAGCCGGAATTTCCCAGGAAACTGTTCCCTCCTCCTCTGTCTATAAAAACATTCTTAGAAAAATAGTTGGTTTAAGAATATTGTCTTCTGCCCGCAAGTTTTGTTGTCAACATTCTAGACACGTAACTTGTTCTTGAAAAAACAAGAACATTTTAATATATACATTTTGCAATAATACAGACTTATGGACCCAGCACTATATTGAGTTAATTGGAGACTTGTTCCACTTATGTAATTCGCGAGAAGGAATGTTTCTAGAGCTCTTTAGTGTGGGCCAACATGCAGTGTGTTCGGAATAAACGGAAGGAAAGCTTGTACTGGTTACCACACAAATCAGTTAAATAAATCAGCAATTATCTGGTCTAAAATTGCAAATAAAGAAAATCTACCAACGTACACCCCGACAGATTATAAACTAATTATAAAAAAGGTTTAACTTGTAGATACACGTTGGTACCCACAATAACACTTCATTGCTGGTAAAGTGGTTTTATGTCTGATTCATGCAAGGAGGATAGAAGAGAAGTGGATTGAAGAGCATAAATATGACTATAGGGGCAGTGAAGAGTAGAGGCATATTGGCTCGCATAACTTCAACCATAATTGCGTGTTATCGATGTTTTCGATAGTCAGTTTGTCACAAAATGTGTTATGACATTACTTACTTTGAAAAAACTCCCACAATTTGAAACTTGAAAAAATATTAAAGTTACTTATAGTTCCTGCATGATCGTATTTATCAGCGTACATAACATCACATGTAGTTACTATCATGATAATAGTTATATATTATATATAATAATACTAATAATACTACTACTACCAATAATAGAGATAATAATAATAATAGTGATAATAACTATGATGATGATGGTAATGGTTATGATTATGATTTTGATAAGGATAATAATCGATAAGGGGCCGACCATTTGATTTTGTGGAGGGTGGGGTGGAAGTGTTTCGAAAAATGTTGAATTTACACGAGCCGAAAAGACAAATAAAATATGCACAACACAAAGTTATACAGAAAAAGGAGAGATAAAGAGAGGGAAAACCGAAAAAAATGCAGTCCATGCAAGATTGGTACGACAAACTTGCAACACAATCACTCTTCCACACACCCCCACGATATTAAATTGTGTAATAATAATAATAATAATAATAATAATAATAATAATAATAATAATAATAATAATAATAATGAATGGATGGATGAAAGCAAATAAACTTTCTGTTAATCTAAACAAAACAAACTACATACCAAAAACCAATAAATCAGACAACTTTCTTATCCATTAACAACCATCGTCTCCGACTTAAAATGAAACCAAATTTCTGGGAATACATGTTGATGAAAATCTCACGTGAAAAAGTCATATAAATTACATTTCCAAGAAAATATCAAAATCAATTGGCATTATTTACAGATCGCGCTTTTATCTGTCTTCATAAACGAAACTATCCTTTTATTATGCTCTCATCTATCCTTATCTTACCCACTGTAATATCGTCTGATCCTCTATTTACCCAACTAACTTAAACAGATTGCTGTTGCTTCAAAAACAAGTTGCGAGAACCATAACAAATGCCGAATTTCGGGCACATTCCTCCCCACTCCTTCATAAACTTAATATTTTGGATGTATCTACTGTTTCATCATTTCACATAGCTCAATTTATGTTTTCGTACCATCATCGCCTTTTGCCACCACATTTCCTTAAAATGCTCCGTACAAGTAATGATTACCATGAATATAACACAAGAACTGCTACACATTATAGAACGCATTTCTGTCGCACGAGCATAAAAAAAATACAATTTTATTCCAAGGACCTAAATTATGGAATTTGCTTCCATCTATTATCACGACATTGAACACGAAGAATAGCTTTAAAAACAAGCTGCTTCAATATTTAATCAATAACCAATAACTCCATGTTAATATCTCAAAATCAGTTTACTCAAACAACAATTGATCTGTCTCGACCTTATACATAGTATTTATTAAACCCAATTACAAGGTGGCCTCTCCAAATAAGCCCTGTAAATGATTTCCAGAGGTCACCTTACCACAACACTGTAACTTTTGTTTAGGGTCTAAATCTCTGTTATCAGTTGTAAATTATGTGTGGTCAATAAGTAATGGTAATAGGACTGAGTGGAGTCCAATTCGGTCTGTAATCATACGAGTGATTACAAAATTGGACGAGC